>OVBJ01000054.1:0-132660 GCA_900406535.1 Noccaea bulbosa
ATTTTTGGGCCTGTGATACGCACATGGGCTGTGCAATGCCTCTGGCCTTAGAGTTTAGTCAATCGTCGTATCATTAGGGCCCAAGGTGAATATGAGCTCATAATTATAAAATTATACTGGGCCTTGTAAATGCCCATTAACAAAAATCTTATCCAGGAGCAAAATCCATGTGCGTCTTCCTTTCAAATGGCGTGCGTCGTCGTCGCGGCAGCGTTTCGACTACCGTTCGCCATCCGCCGACTTTCTGATCCAGCGCCGCGAATCAGGTTATATCCTTCCACGATCAGGTCTGCTCATCTCCGAGGGATCACAACGGCTTCGTCCATGAGCCAACAGAGTGGCGAAACCGGTGCCGTCGTCGATGCTTCTCGTAACGACGAGAACTCGGCGGAGAATCCCGTGGATGTCGTTGTGCAGTACGTGGTGCTCCGACGAGATCTGATCGATTCGTGGCCACTAGGGAGCGTGGTGACGCAGGGTTGCCACGCGTCAGTGGCGGCGATCTGGTCGTTCAAAGACGATCCGTTCACGCATCAGTATTGTGATCCGCAGCACATCGGTTCTATGCACAAGGTACTCCGGTCAACTCTATTTTTCGAATTTCTGGAGGCGGTAGATTAAACGGTTATTTTTTGTCTGGATTAGGTGACTCTGGAGGTTAAAGGGGAAACGCAGATGATGAATTTGTCAGAGAAGCTGAAATCAGGAGGAATCGCTCACAAGGTATGGATGGAGGAGCCTGAGAATATTCCGACGTGTATCGCCACTAAGCCATATCCCAAATCTCAAGTCTCTTCTTTCTTTAAGAAGCTCAAGCTTTGCAAGTGATATTCTTGCTCTCTGAACTTACAATTTCTATTAAAAAACAAAAAATCATTTCTTGCAGCCATCTTTTTCCTAGTAAGCTGAATTATCAGAAACTTGATCAACACAAATGGCAAGAATTCATTAAAGAGAAGACATGTTCTTTTCCTTTCTTACACACGCTTACAAACACAATACAAAAAGTAAGTCAGAACCTTTGGATAATTACATATAGAAAAGAGAACAGAGAGATCTCGGAGCTGCAAGTTTTGTTTCAGAGTTTCAGTTATGGACGACGAGGCGTTTACCGCAGGTGGAACAAAGATGGCGACGTTTCGATTTGTTATAGAGAGGGACGAAGCAAAATCTCCACTGGCTTTCCACGTCAACCGCTTGCACCGCGCCGCCGCAGTACGGACACGCCCCCGGAGCTGCGTACCTTCCGGTCACCCTCTCGTCCTGATCGCACACGAACACCAAACACATCCTCCTTCTTCTTCTTCTTCTTGTCAAAAGTTTAAAAATTGTAATCTGTTTTTGCTTCCTCGTTACAAAGAGGTTGCAGCTGCGATGTTTATAAAGATGACTTCAGTGGAATTTATAATTTTCGTTTCCGCGTTAAAAAAGTTGCAGTCTCGAAATTTAGTCTCGAGAAATATAGCTTAATCTAGAAGCAATTTTGGATTAGGGAAACAAAAAAAAAAAAAAGTCAAAACAGATAGACTTTTCTTCTCCCGTCAGCGTGGAATTTCAGCGTTAAATGCTTTTTCTTTTCTTAATTCACAAACTAAATTTTTTGAGACTGTGAAAAGGGCCCAAAATAGAATTTTAAAAAGTATTGTGCATTTTCTAAGCCCAAATATGAGATCTCCACATTACATTACACCAATATTTGTTCGACCCGCCCAAATGAAATCAATAAACTGACTCTGACTGAGTTGTTCTGATTCGGAATCAGATTCTCTGACGTTATCCATTTCGCTTAGCTCAAGGTCAAGCCCATCAATGGCGGATGGCTCCGTCTCTCAGAAAATGCTTCGGATTTCAGCTATCTCTACTCTTGTCACTCATCTTCCTCTGCTTCCTTCGTCCTCCTCCGTTCCGACACGGCGGCGTTATCCCCGCAGCTCCAGGCGCCTTAACCTGAAGCCTCTCACCACTCGCATCGTGCTCCTCACACGCCGTCGCCAGCTGGATCAGATTGTGGAGGAGGTGGAATCAGCTAAGAAACGGTATGGGAAGCTGAACACAATCGTGATGAACTCCGTTCTGGAGGCTTGCGTTCACTGTGGAGATGTCGATTTGGCTCTCCGGATGTTCCGTGAGATGGCAGAACCTGATGGATGTGGCGTCGACTCTATAACTTACGCCACTATCTTGAAGGTGACTTGATTTTGGCTCTTTTTATTTTCCTGTGAGAGAACAACAACAGCACCTTCTGAATTTGATTTTAAATGTTTGATTTGGTTAAGGGATTGGGGAAAGCTCGTAGGATTGACGAAGCATTCCAAATGCTGGAGTCTATAGAGAATGGAGCTGCTGCTGGGAATCCGAAATTGTCATCATCTCTTATCTATGGTTTGCTTGACGCTCTTATCAGTGCCGGTAAGATTCTTAAGCTTTATAAGCTTCTCGTACTCGATCAGACTGCTGGTAATCGTGATATGTTTATTATGTAAGCTTAGAGTTGATAAAGTCTTTATGTCCTGGCCTGAAGCTGATGCAAAAGCAATTGATATTGCTCTAGCGCAGGAGATTTACGTCGTGCCAATGGTCTGCTTGCACGATTTGGAACTTTAGTCCAAGAGCATGGCGGTCCGTCAGTTCTCATCTATAACTTGTTGATGAAGGTACATCGTTACGCATAGTTGCATTTAGGCTCAGAGAAGTTTCTTCATGGTACATGTCTTCTTGCTTTTGTCATTGTCGATACGGAGTATTTTTTTGTTGTTGTATTTCAGGGGTATATCAACTCAGAATCTCCACAAGCAGCAGTAAGTTTGCTGGATGAAATGTTGTGCCTTGGATTGGAGCCAGATAGGCTCACATACAATACTCTGATCCATGCCTGCATCAAGTGTGGCGATATGGTTGCGGCTATGAAGTTTCTAAAAGAAATGAAGGTCACACGTCTGTATTTAAAAGGCCAGTTTAAACTCACTCCAAGTGTTACTCAGAGTAGTACTGGGGTATTGCTTGGCTCATGTTAGTATTGATTTCTTTTTTTTTGAAAAAAAAAAAATTCTCAGGAGAAAGCAGAGGAATATTGCGACGATTGTCTTCATCCAGATGTTATAACATACACCACTTTGGTGAAGGTGCGTAGGCAATCTGTAGATCTCTTTACATATCTCATCTTAATGCAGGAAGATGATCTAGTAGTCTTTGTTGTGCTTTCTGCTATAAACTTGACATCTTGTGATGGTTTCCTACTCCTTAGGGATTTGGGGATGCGAAGGATCTGTTTTCACTGCAAGAAATATATCTGGAAATGAAATTGTGTGATAGCTTGTTCATTGACCGAACTGCATTTACAGCAGTAGTTGATGCTATGCTAAAGTGTGGTTCAACAAACGGTTTGTTGCTATAAATTTCTTTTTACATTATACTGCTTCCAGAATCTGGAACATAGATGGGTTTGGGGTTATGTCTTAAGGTTCTTATTGAATGTGTTCGCAGGGGCCCTTTGTTTATTTGGTGAGATATTGAAGAGAAGCGGAGCTAATGCAGCATTGCGACCAAAGCCTCACTTGTACCTGTCAATGATGCGTGCTTTTGCTGTCCAAGGAGATTATGGCATGGTCAGAAACCTGTATCTTCGCCTATGGCCAGACTCTTCGGGAACAATCTCCAATGCGGTTCAACAAGAAGCTGATAGTCTGCTGATGGAAGCAGCTCTCAATGATGGTCAGGTATTAAAGAATTTTCTGATGATGTCTGCTAGTCTGGTGATGATTCTTGGTCGTAATTAGTTTATGGATTATGTTTCCAGCTTGATGAGGCTCTAGGGATTCTTTCAAGTATTGTTAGAAGGTGGAAGGCAATACCTTGGACTTCTAGTGGAGGCATGGTATGATGGGAAAAAGTTATCTGCAGGCGTTAGATATTCTTTTAGTAGTTCAATAAACGTTGTCCGTGAAACCTTCGTTTGTGTGGAAATTGATTTAGTGTTGTTAAACTACAGGCAGCTGTCCGTTTAGAAGCATTGTTGGGGTTTCCAAAGTCTATATTGCGTCCACATCTACTCAGTAAGGTATATATATACCTATTTCCCTCACTGTCTCTATTCATGCAAATGATCTTGGAATGTGAAATTTGAATGTCTGAAAGTGAGATGTGATTTGTGTGTTCAACAACAATCTATTGATCCAGGTGATACCAAGCGAACCGATAGAAAGTATTATGATTCCATTTGAAGCCACTCGACCTCTGCAAGGCACTCTGCAGCTGAAGAATGTGGTCATGCGGTTTTACAAGGAGCAAGTTGTGCCAATTGTAGACGATTCAGGAAGCTGCATAGGCCTTCTGCATCGGGAGGACTGCAACAATGTAAGCTAAAACAAAATCTTGTTTCCAGCTTCAGCACCTGTTGACATTAACTGATACATTTTGTGCACTTCACTTTTTTCTTGTAGCTTGATGCGCCATTGGCCTCAATGATGAGAAGCCCGCCTCCACCTGTGAGTACAACAACATCGATTGGTCGTGTGGTAGATCTTGTATTGGAAAAGAAACATAAAATGGTTATCGTTGTTCACTGTGTGAATCTTAATGGGAGCAGTTATAGCTCAAAGGCAGTTGGAGCTTTTACAAGAGCACAATTGTATCGGCTATGTGAACCAGAACAAAAAGCTGCTCTCGTGGATGTAAATAAGTAATATCCCCCCTTTTCTTTGTATGAGCTAAATTTGTCTTTTATATTGTAAGATATTCTTGACACGTTTTTGCATATAGAAAAATTCTCTTTTGGGTAATGGAAAAAACAAAGAAGCAGATGACTAGTTCATGTGAAGCATTGATACGTTCACAGGCAAAACCAGATAATTCAAATTGTTCAACATTTGATGCTATGTCAAAACACGAAAGAAAAATTAACAAGAAAACAGTAAAAACACTGACATGGGATTATGGGAAAGCTAATAAGACGCAGTTGCTGTCTCTGTAATATCACTTAGATGCAGCAGTTTCATAGTCAATGACGGTTTGAAAAGCTCCAGCGAGAGCCAAGACCTTGTTCTTCCTCGAGTTCTCTTGCATCTTACTTGCGATTACATCATTGTAAGCTGTTGGAGATTCCTTCTTCCCTTTCACCACTTCCTTCCTTATTCCTTCCTCTGGTAATTCTTCTACTTGAGCATTTGTTTCTGTTGTCTCTTCTACGACCTTGCTGCTTTCGCTCTCCTCTTCTTTAACTTCTGCTTCTTTCTCTGCCTCTTCCTTAGTTTCCTCGACATCCACAGCTTCTGTAGTAGCAATTGTCTCGCTGTTCTCCTCGTCATCAACCTTCTTTTCAGCTTCTACCTTGTCTTCAATGTTGCTTTCTTCGGTGTTCTCTGGTTCTTTAGGCTCCTCTGTTTGCTTTTCTTCGGTGTTCTCTGGTTCTTTCGGCTCCTCTGACTTAACCTCATTGATCACTTCGCTTCTTTCTTCTTCTTTGGAAGGAGCATCCACTGGAACTATCTCCTTCTCTTCACTGGATTCATCGGGTTGTGCAACCTCTTCTTCTTTCGGCTCTTCTCTGTGGTCAGAAACTTGTACATCGGTCTCAACCTTGACAATCTCCTCTTCATCCTCATGAGCAGGAGCAGGAGAAGATGATTCCTGGGTAATCTCTTTACCAGAAGAAGAAGAAGAAGATTTCTTTGGAACGTTCTCAGAAGAACCTTCCTTTTTGCTCTTGGAAGAACTGCTACCGGTCAGACCGGTCTTCTTTACCGCCGGAGTTGCTCTTGAAGCCACATGTGGAGCTTTCACCGTACTGCTTCCTTTGAGACCGCTTCTGGTGGCTCCATGGAAAGACGAAGAACGCAGACCAGCAGCGACAGGTTTCTCTCTTGGAATCAAGGGTCTGTCACGTGGGCGTGCAGGAGAGGTGTTGAGAGATTTCTGGGATGATGAAGTTGATGCGGAAGTCAAAGACGAAGGAGGACGATCAAAGGATCGTCTACGGAGCAGCTTCTGGTTGTCGTCGAGAGCGTTGTTGTTCTTCTTCAAGAACTTGACCGGGTCAGGTCTCGAGCTGATTGTTGGTTTCAGATAATTGGGCACAGGCTTCTCATTGGTTTTCCGATGTTCAGACCCATCTGCGTTCGCTTCAGGTTCTGTCGGTTTTGGCTTTCTGCCGAGAGATCTTGACCTGGTGAGGTTTTGGTTGTCCTGTTTGGTTTTCGTTGTACTTGAGGTCGTTGCCATGATTCAGAAATCAAATAAACGACCTGAGGCGCTACCGTGAAAACGCAGAGTTAATCAAATTGAAGAAGGAAACAAAAAATGCAATTCAGAGCAGCCTTAAGCCTTCAGAGTTATGAATATCGATTCAGGCATGAATAACTATGAGAAGAAGAAGGTGATTTACCTTGAGATCAAAGGAGATGAATAAAAGCTTTTGAACCAAGGAGAAGAGGCGTGTATATCAAGGAACGTAATCTCCACAGATTTGTGGTGGAAAATTAGGGTTTTCTTATTTTATTTTTGGAACTCTGTTTTTGTAAACGGAGCTTAAATCTCGCATTTCTTAGGTGGTGGAGATGGTGGTGGAGACCATGAATCCTCCATCTATTCATTTTTGAGTTAACAAAATAATACCCAAATTAAAAAATCAGATTATAAGTTACAACGATTTCGACCTTATTGGAAAAACCGTGGACTTTTGTTTGAGCTACTCTATCTTTTTATTAACATACATGTTTTTCCACGTAATCTTAATTAATTAGATGGTAATACACTAATACATATCTAAACTTATTTATATCTTTTTGTTTCCTTATAAATAATAGCCAATTGTATTTATGCATTTTATAAAAGGCATTTTATTTAGTTTTTTTTATTTATTTGTTTTTAAATCCTTATTTAGTTTAACAACATTTCTATTTTTTTAGGAAACCACACATCAAGTCAAAAGAGTACTCCTTAATTGGTTAACAATTATATTTTATTTCTTGATATATTAGGTGTTTTATCATTTAAATAAATATACAATGTATACATTTAATGAAAATGCCATAGAAAGTATGAAAAATGTGATAGGTGGTCAACCTTAGAAAAAGAAAATTTATTAACAGTATAACAAATAAAATTTAATAAATTATTTTATTTCTTAAATGATAATTAGGTTGATATAGATATTCATTCAGAAAAGGTACGTTACTTTTGTAAATAATGAATTCACTTTTCTTTTCCTTTTTGTTCACTTTGATTTATTATACTATTACAAATTATTAGAAATGTTACAATGAAGATTTTGCAACGAACAATTCCATCTTCTGAGGTATCACGACCGACAGTCTCGAGCCTTTTGCAAACATGTCTTTAATAATCTGCATAATTGACAATAAATCGCATTCTTTGGAATTCGAATCACATATCTCATGTGTAAAGGCATTAATGAATTTTTAACCAAACTATTGATTTTGTTACCAAATATATGTGTATGTATTGTTGAATATAAATTTTAGTAGTGCAACATGTGGCATAAATATTATAGTTAATCATATCTAACATATAAAGTTTTTTATATATCAATTAACCTAAACTGGATAATTCTTTTTATAGCTCTAGTATTTTATTTTATTTTTTTATTAATTTTTTTTTTTTTTTTTTTTTAAAATAAATTTTTTTTTTTNCAACTACCAAGGTCTAAGAATATAAACCATATGATACCGTTGGAGCCTGGAGGGAATTTCAAATTCGACTTTTAGATGCGAAGTAAAACTTGATACTTTTTCATCAGAGACGACTCGAAAACAATCTCGCCGTCGCACATGCCCAACGTGGAGCTAAGGATTGTGTAGTAATCGCTGTCGTATACCTGAGTGCCAAGGTAAATGACAAATCTATGACGACCATTCTTTGTCTTTTAATTTCATAAATACAAGAAATCACAAATTCGCAGTCCTTGACTTGACACTCACACGAGAAACTAAAGCTGTTTTCTATTGAAAGTCAATAGCTGATTAGAGAAGAAGGAAAGATGAAGTGTTTTCTCAACACGTGCGTTGTGCGTATAATATACTACGATGACCATAACCTGTGGTATGGCAGTAATTAGCTTTAAAATATAAAATTCCTTTGATGCATATACCACTTTTTCGGAGTTGGAGTACTTCTATGTGTGCCGTTTAATTAAGAAATGATTTTATACGCATGAAGTTTTTTTTTTTGATAAAAACGCATGAAGTTTATGATAACAATAACCAAATTAACATAAGGCATCCAGTAAAAATATATTTCCTAACTTATGTATGCATGAGTTTTATGATCTTGAAATTCAAGTGATTCATCGTTCAAATACATATAAATACATGAGGTTATATGATTTAGGATTTGATTCGTAGAATCGTAGCATGTTCGAAATGTGCATTTACACCAATGATCTGAAAATCTTTTTTCGGCTAAAACTATTTGGAAAAGTTTGTTGTTTCTGGTATGTTTCGGTGGAGAGAAACTCATACGTTATAAAGTTATAACCATTTGTACAAATTTGCATACATAGAATCCACAATAAAACAATATAGTTAAAAGAAACTCCTAGTTAAGAAAAATATGTAATCAAAATTTTATACGTTTAATTCTCTGTGAAAAGAACTTGATCCTCTAATAACGCAACAAATCCCAAAATATTTTCTTTTCCTAATGCTAAACTAAAGAATACTTATGTTTAGTTTATCCTATGGGGGAAGAGTCTCTTGATTCACGCCAAAAAGGCCGATACGTTTGTTAAGTACACCTTTCTCGACATTATCAATATCAATAACTAATTAATCTAACTTGTTTTCTCCACAAATTTGTTAAGCAATCTAAAATTCTTTCTAAAATTAATTAATTTAATCGTCAATATTTTGTGAAAATCCATTAATTTCACCCAGAATAAGAGAAAAATTAATTCGATATAATTCCGTCTAGCGTACGTAACGCTCGCTAACGACAACGGTGTCGTTTTCGTCCTTCCAAAAACTCTTCCGTCTACTGAGGGCGACGTTATTGTGATCTTAACCGTCCATCTTTGGCTTAAACTGAACCAAACCGAAGTCAACGGTCCAGATCTCTCTGACCGCTTCATCCATCTTTGCTACGCGTACGCCACTTCTTTTTCCGCTCCGAATTTAATTTAAAACTTTTATAAACTCAACAAAATAATTATTTGTCCAAAAATAAAAATTTGTTTATTTATATATATATTTTCTCTTCTCGTCTCTCTCATATCTGATATCTCCACGTTTTTGTTAATTCACAGACGGCGGAGAGGAGAGTAATCGCCCGGAAAAGCGGAAAAAGGTATTACCGGAATATATTTTATTTTTCGCGGTCTCGCTCAGATGATCGCGAGAAAATAGTTCATGTGTTTGTTTGAGATTCTCTCGTCTTACTAGTATGGTGCTGTTTCGGATTGAATATCAATTTTTGAACGAGTGTTTTTTCAGGTACCAAATTGATCACGTATTTAGGATTCGATTCCTGTTATTGTTGTTTTACTTGTAGCTCTGATCGGGAAAATTCGAAGGGTAGAGAGTTTCTTTAATTGTATCAGCTATATATGTCTCTCTCTTTGGATTATTGAAGTGATTGAGCTCTTCTTTTATGGTGAACCTGGAATCGCGGATAAAAGGGTCATTGTGTTTATGGAAACTCCGTGTAATTCGATTTAATCCCCTTATTTTCTCTTGAATTGGGACCATTGGTCACCTCCCCTTTTCTCTCCTTTTGGTGTTTTTTTAACCCTTTTGTTGATCATCTCTCTCTCTCTCCACGATCACGGAATCAGCTTTGTGGTCTGATGTTTATGATTGTGAAATTAGAAACACCAGGTGTTTTGCTCTCGATGATCTATACATCCACTCCCATGTTCATCCGTAAGCTTTTTTTTTTGTGGTTATATGTTCTTCTTTGCGTGATGCTTTAACTTCAGAAGGACTTGCTTTTGATTTGGTGGAAGATCATCATCCTTAAAGCTTTGATGACCTTTAATCTCTTGTTGAAGCTGTGTTTATACTATCTATTAAATATTTTTTTTTGGTGTTACTGAATATTCTATTTGATATAGCTCACGCTGGATGCTCTTATATTCAGATATCTGGAAAAAATGTGTTTTTGTTTGCAGAGAAATATTTTCTTTAACTCATGGATGGATGTGCGGGTAAACGATCAGTTGACCGGATGGTCGTGTCCAGAAAAGCAAGCGGTCCTGTTCTGCGTGAGAATATGAACAAGAAAGATGAAAAGAAAGTCTCTTTCTGCAGCCGAATTGGTTGTAGTGCAAAGGTAACTTCCACCAAGGGAAC
This sequence comes from Noccaea bulbosa, assembly GCA_900406535.1. Classification (NCBI taxonomy): domain Eukaryota; kingdom Viridiplantae; phylum Streptophyta; class Magnoliopsida; order Brassicales; family Brassicaceae; genus Noccaea; species Noccaea bulbosa. The sequence continues at coordinate 10,302 of OVBJ01000054.1, forward strand.
CCGGATTGGCTCTACGGATAACAATACAAAAGTTGGTCGTCCTCCAATTTGTTCTTCCTCAAGTGGAAAGGATATTGCTGGGAGTTCATCTCGAACTCCGGGTGGATTTGGATACTTAAGAAAGCCAGCCAAAGGGACTGGCCGGAGACAGCCTTCATCTAATTTGGACACAGACTCTTCAGAGACAACCAGTAGTCATGATGATCCAGCTGCAGCGGAGTCCACCCTTACACCCCAAAAGACTAAAAGAGCCACAACCAATGTTCAGTCTCAAAACACTGTCTCTGGAGAAGTCGTAATGACAAAGGCAGGGAGCTCAAGTAGAGGAACCTTCAGAAGTAGTCATCAGAAACCTGACACGGGTCCCTCTGTTTCTTCATCTTCTGGTAGTGAGAAGACTGTAAGAGGTGGTCTGAGCAGGAATGGGTTGAGAAACTTGAGGTGTAACTCTGTGTCTGATGTTCTTCCAACCAACTCAGCCTCGGAAACAAAAACCAGTGTGGCTAAAAAGAAAAACTCTGATGGAGAGAGCAGCTCCTCTAGCACAGGCAGTAAGACTAGCACGTCGGCGGCGCTGAAGGGAAGAAATCAAAGTTCTTCTCATGGAAATAGCATCAGAACTTCTGATAACACAAGGAATCGAATAGTACCAACTATTAGGGATAACAGTGTTGTTTCAAGTAGTGTTAGGAGAACTGGGTTTTTTGGCAGATCAGGGAGAGTTGGAGCTGTTGCAAGCCCTGCTACTTCTCGACAAACGCCTCATCCTGCAACACCAACCTATCCAAGTCCTTCTCTTGCAATCAGTCCATCAAATAGGCCTTACAGTAGTACTGGCCGATTACATAGCATGATGCCTGGTAGCCCCTCAGAAGCTGACCCATCACGCCCTTTGGTGAACCAGGATGGTCTAAGTCGTTACAACATTAATGGAATTGCAGAGGTAGTTTCCGTCACCTTGTTGTCTGATATCATTAGAAGCTTTGTCGTGATAACACTATTTTGAAAATGTTTCAGGTATTGTTGGCCCTGGAAAGAATTGAACGTGATCAAGAGCTTACATACGAGGTAATTAGCAGCTTGGTCTTTTGATATGAACATGTTTTGTCTGACTATAGCGTGTTCCTGACGTTTACAATGTTCTTGGTCTTTTCCCATAGCAACTGGCTTCTTTAGAGACGAATCTGTTCTCAAGTAGTATGATCAGATTATATGATCGGCATAGCGATATGAGGCTTGACATTGATGACATGTCATATGAGGTCAGTCTTGCATCGTTTCTTACATCTTGGTCCCTTGGGCTATGAGTAACCATTATTTTAGCTTCACAGTCAAATGTCTGTTAAAGTTAAAATCGTATGAACACAAAACTTGCAGGAACTACTAGCTTTGGGGGATAAAATGGGTACAGTGAGCACAGCTCTGAGCGAAGAAGCACTCTCGAGAAGCCTGAAGAAAAGCATTTATCAGGAGACAGATGAAACCGGAGCCAATTCTCTGAATATGGATGATAATCTCAAGTGCAGTATTTGCCAGGTCTCTCTTTTACTACTTGCTACCCTAAACTTAAAATTAATCCACTGGTTTGTCTACTATCTGAGCTGAAATAGGACAATGCATCATAACGGTTTTTGTGAAAGGAAGAAGAGGTTAATGTTATATATATGCGATGCAGGAAGAGTATGTTGATGGCGATGAAGTAGGGACTATGCCATGTGAACATATGTACCATGTGAGCTGTGTACATCAATGGCTGCGGATGAAGAACTGGTGCCCCATCTGCAAAACCTCTGCAGAAGACGAGAAGTCGTTGTAGTTGATAATGTCACACCCAACTTTAGCTTTGTGGGATGGTTACAAGATGATGCAGATACATTGCTTCTTCACCAGACACCAATTGCTCGTCTCTACATCATCTTGCTTTCTCTCTTCTTTTGTACATAATATAACTTTTTTTTTCTTTCTTTGGACCCGATTGGGTTAGTGCAAATGGGTAAATAAGATCAGGTGACATTCTCCACTTGTATCATAGCTCAACTTTTGATTTGAAACATTTATCATAGTTCATACTTATCTTCAGACCAAAACTTACGGAAATACGAATGTGTTACTTTCTCCACATTATTGTTGCAAGAAAATTGGCTAAAAACACTATTATTGTGATTAACATCTTAAAAGACAGATGGGACAAATAAAATTACAATTTGAAATTTTAATTAAATAATTTTTGCAACCTATTTTAGGAGATTTCGTAACAAGTATTGCATACAAAACTTGGGACAAGTCAATTTCGAATAAACAGGTAAAAATCTTACAACAACAGAAGAATTTTATGAGTCTTGTATAATCCGAGTAACTTTGCCCATAGCGACAGTTCTTCCTGATGATCTAAGGAACACTCTTCCAAGAGCTCTACTTTCAGAGAATGTCTCCACACAAACTGGATACTGGAGACTCACCTGCAGTTATCATAACAAAACTTTGTCAGATCGAATCAGCTTTTTTGTAATGTCTCACGCAAAAGTCGAAAGAGATTTCAAACCTCAAGCATTGCACTCTGTTTAGCAGTTAGACAACGAGGAGACTTCTTTGTTGGCTCCCCTGTTTTGGGATCAAGCACTGACACAAGCTTCACAACTGTTGCTGCTTCCTTTGCATGATGCACATGAAACTCCAACTAAAATGATTGATTTTTCATTGGAATAAGGGGATCAGAAAACACCGGACGGAAAATAGAGACTGAGCATGAGAAAGACAAGTTTTCTATCTTTTTTCTTACCTGAGAACCGAGCAAGATTGGGGTTGCGCCTTCCAAGACGAGCACCATCAGTTCCAAACGAGTTGCGACTGAAACCGGATAATCAGGATGGCACAGCACATCTCCTGCCATTACTTGATTGGCATCGATCCCTTGCAAAGCTATTGCCACGTTGTCTCCAGCTCTTGCAATGGTGCAAGCCTGAGAGTCCCGCTCCAGAGACCGCACGGTTCCTTGATCTCCCGATGGCATAACCATTACCTTGGATCCTGGCCGAACAGCTCCCGCTTCAAGTTTGCCACATGCAGATACCTGCCCTTGCGAGTTTGATCTTACAACGTCACATATAGGCATGAGTAGAGGCTTTGAGACGTCTCTATCAGGAGACTTGACAGAGTCAACGGCATCCAATAAACATGGACCTTGGTACCTGTATTCCAGCAAAACAAGTTAAACCATTACATGGAGACTTGACAGAGTCAACGGCATCCAATAAACAGGAACATACCATGAGGACAGGCGGCTTTCAGAGGGAGCTGCCACCAAGTTTTGGTTTTCCATGGCACTTAATGGAATCCATGTCAGAGACGATTCTTTAAACCGGCAGGAATGCAGGAAAGATCCAACATGCTGCTTAATCAAATCAAATCTGTCCTTCGAATACCCAACAATGTCCATTTTGTTGACTGCAACTATGAGTTGCTCCACGCCAAAACCTCTAAGAACCCGTGCATGCTCCCTTGTCTGGCCTTTCAAATTATCAAAACCAGCTTCAAAAGCACCAAGAGATGCATCTATGACGAGGATCGCGGCATCTGCTTGCGTTGCTCCTGCTATCATGTTTGGAACAAAATCCTTGTGTCCAGGAGAGTCGAGCAAAACAACATGATGTCTTTTGGAATTGAAATAAGCAACAGCCACGGTCATTGTGATTCCACGTTCCCTCTCTTCTGCGCTCTCATCCAATGCCCAGGCATATGCAAAGGACCCCTTGCCCTATTTGGATCAGAAACACAATGTCAAGCAAACAGAAAAGAATCCTGCATTCGAAGTCCATAACATCCAAACATAAACAACAGTGTTGAGAATAATATCGAAACCTGATTCAAGACGTTGAATAAAACCAGAGCACTCACTCACAAGAACACTCAAGTTCTCTCTCTCTCTCAAACGTAAAAACAAGTGCAGGAAATTAAAGAAGACAAGAGAATTGTTAACCCAGTGTTCGTGATCTATATGATCAACTACTCACTGGACCAGACCTCAATCCAGCAAAATCCACTAGAACAAAGAAGAACAAGCTCTCAGAAACAGAGATGCTTGTGGAAGAGAAAGCACACAACGTGTTTGTGATAATGCCTAAGAGACTAATGGCTTGTCTTTTTATAGCCAAGGACTTACAAAGCCAACTTAAACTAGGAAACACAAAACCAAACCTGTTTAGGAATCCTAAGCTAATATGGAGTCTCTTTAATCCTTATCCTAATCTGAATATTAGACCATAGCTTAACAAACAGGTTACCTGCAACTTTGCATCTTTCTCAAACTTGTGCATTTGCTTTTGAGATATTTTTCCCAATAGATGCAGTAATCTACCCGAAAGTGTTGACTTACCGGAATCAACATGCCCCACCTACAATCACATTGCAATCATCAGTAATCTGCCTGGACAAATAATCAGTAAATAGTTACCAGAAATCTAAAAAACTCACGATGGCAAGATTAAGTTGACTTAGTGTATCTGATTCTTTACCAAAAAGCATCCACTCCTCTGGCTTATACTTAGATTTTGATATTGGTATTCTAGTTTTAATATGGTTGGAGTTTTTTGTTTCCCCAGTCAAAGACATCTTGTTCATAGTACCAGTAAGACTCTCCGACGCCTCCATATTTTTGGAGGAAGAACTTGTCTCAGTAGACATATCTGCTTTTGCTTTTGGCAAACCTTTGGCCGATTTTATCCCACCAGAACCGCCCCCGCCCTTTAGAAGACTATTATCATGTCTGCCTTGGGAGCTTGTTTCTGAACCATCTCCTCCTTTCTTTAAAGGATTCTGTTCTGCGCTATCTTGCTTCTCCTTATGCCTCATGCTAGCTGTTAGAGTTCAAACACCAACACTTTATTGAAAAATCAACTGGACGAAATTAGAAAACCAGAGTACGACTCCCAAAGAGAATAAGCAGAAAAGCCTTCTAAGTTATTGGATGATCACCAAAATCGGTCTTCATTCCAATTTATAAGAAAATAAGGAAATAGGAAAATCCTATTGAAATAAGGAAAGAGCAAAAAAATGGAAATCCTTATTAAACTTCCGTATCACTACACTAGCATTACCTGAGTTTTGTATGGTTGTATCTAGCATTAGCTTCAGGAATATTTCTAGGTACTGAACCCATTAAGACTTTTAAAATGGATTGAAATATAAGATAGCTTATTTAATCCGTACACATATCACACAGAATCAAACTCCAAATGAAAACCAAGTGTGGATACCTTTTGAACCACTTCTCGAGGATGTTAATCCATTGGAGACTAAATCATCTGGCGATGGAGCATCAAACTTGAAAGGTGCTACACAAAAGTTAAGAAAAGAAAAAAGAAAAAGGAAATGTCAGAATAACGCATTAAAAACGCCACAAATGCATAGATCTAACTATAGACTCTCAGCGCAAACAGCTTATCAGGATAACCGAAAGCAGAAAACGCTATCATCAAACTACAGCAAGCTCACAACCTATACTAACGCCGGAATTTTTAGAACTAAAAGCCTTGTGGAGATCATGAATACTCCCACGGGAAACTCCAGACAAAGGTCTCTGCTCCATCACAATATTCTTGTGCTCAGGCAGATCAAGAACAGCCCTTTTCGGTGTACTGGATGGAACTGATTCGAAAAGGGACTTTGCCAATTTGGATACCACGGATTCTTTGCATCTTTCTTCAACTGCATAAACACACATCTTTTCTATAATCAAACACCTAAAACACCAAAATCATAAGCACAAAAACCACACACTCGCTACTTTTTGACAAACATATCAATAGACTAATCAAAGGGACTTTAAAAGAAGAAAACAAATGAGATACTGTAGACCAGACAGTATGCAAATAGCTCATGTATCCTAAGCAGAAGCAAAGAGATTGTAAGAAACTAGTTTCTCTAATACAGATTTGGAGGAGAGAAGATATTGCACCTCTACTCTGATTAATGGTTTGATTTCCGGCCACTGGATGACGAAGGACACCGCAAATATCACACACAAACATACTCTCATCATTGTCATATGTACAGATTGCACATCGCCAAACCCCTTTCTGAGCAATTTCTTCCTTTGGTTCAGCAGCTTCTTCTGCAGTTCATGAAAAAAAGAGGAAAGCAAACCACCAAAAAATTAACACAAAAGACCATTAACAAACCTAACAATAAAGGAATGGGAAGATGTTTAGTGTTTACCTTGTATATCTATATCATCGTCATAATCATAAGCATCATCGTCATCATCAAAACCATCATCATAATCATCGAAATTCGAGAATCCTTTACGAGGCATCGTTTGTTACTGCAAAACAAAAACAAAAAAGGGTAGAAATTGAAGTGAGCTAAAGTCTCAATTCTGTACAATCACATCACCTCAAAAAAAAAAAACTGAAATAGGCACCATTAATGAATTTTTGTTTAAAAAAAAAAAAGTTAAGATAAAACCGACATCACTCAGAAGAAGCTCCTACATTCTTCTGAATCAAACCAAGGAAGCAGACAGCCCACGAGTATCGAAAGCAATGAGAGGCAAAAAAAAAAAAGACAATCACTAATGGTTCGTGTAAGAAGAGCACCCTACGACGATGATTTTGAGAATCACAAAAATCCAAATCCAAATTCACTAACACAGAATATTGATCGACAAACTTACGGAAAACCAAGTAATAGTATGGCAAAACCGATTATAGAAAAACGTTCCTTCCAATCTAACTTCTCCGCTTGTGGATTGCTTTCAGACAATCCGTCGCCTGTAGAAGCCGACGAGGAAGTCCGGATCAGAGTCTGGGTCCCCGGATTCGGGATTCGATTGGATAGAGTATCAATTTGGGAAGGAAATTACAGTTGGGCTTTTAACGGGCCTATAATTTTCAGGTCTGAAAATTTTATCATAGAAAATAGTTTTATATCAGTCCAAAACAACTTATGACAGAGGAAGTAATACCTAAGGAACAAGTTAGAATTTAAAGATTAAAACCTTAATTAGCTATTGACAGAGTTATGCTTAATCAAGCTGGTTCAAATGACTGAATTTGAGCGATTTGGTTTTTTTTTCTTTCTTTCTTTCCATTTTTTTAATTTTAGATATACTGATCCGGTCAGCTTCACAACGCCTATCCCGAGTTTGGAGTAATTAAACTGTTTGGTAAATCAATTGGGATTAGGCAGAATTAACAGACTTCTCACAACACAAATGTGATTTTTGTTTCCATGAGGATCGAACTTAGATTTGGGAATTTCACCCTTCATCAAAGCTTCCTCACCACATAAGCGTAGGCGCAGTTTGGTTTCTTCTTCACTGAAAAGTTATTTGATATCAGTCATGTATATATAGTAACTAGTGTTGGTTGAGGAACGATCTGGAATATAGTTCCCGATATATTTCTTTAACCCGTAGTTTTGGATTCAAAACAAATGTCACTTCAATTACGTACATACATAACGAAAATCATGAACTTTTCTTCACCAACGATGCGAATCAAATATAGCTTAAACCCAAAAGTAACACAACTCATACATATAGATCACCACAATTACAAAAGCCACTAAAAAGTAAAAACTAATCAATGACGGCTACAAGTAATGTGCCACCTTTTGGCGAAATACTCTTAAACGTCCACACAATAATCCTCACAAAGTCCAAAATCAATAAATAGAAGCATGCACATGCAACAAACTCCGAGAAAAAAAAATGAAAACCAATTCTAGCAAATATATAAGCACATATTAACAAATGAACACAAACTAAATAAGTGATGATATTCCAAATAGCCATCCCTTCGTTTGTCGAATTTAAAGAGCTACACACAACCATTTTCTCTTACTAGACCTATACTGGTCGAGATTTCGAGAATGAATACGTAGAATTCAATTGAAATCGCGGACGTGGAAGGAATTAGGGTTCTTGACGACGATGTCGTACATGTAAACGGAGTTGAACTTGGAGAAGTCTCTTGGTAAGGAGATGAGGTCGATGGAAGAGCGTTTGTGGTACTGGATGAGATCTGAGTCTCCACTGAAGTATCTTTCCCACCCGAGGCTCCTTAGGATTTGTTCGAGCGACGAGTAAGAAGAAACGACTTCACCGGTCGGCAGGTAAACCAAGACATTTCTCCGGCCGTGCGTCTGATGAGTGGCGACTCCACCGGACTGGTTTGGGTTCTCTACTAGACGTATCACTCCGTTGTTGAACACCCAAACGCCTGACATAGCCTCACGAAATGAGTTTTTCTTTCTTTTCTTATAGAGAACGAGAGAGCGAAAGAATATATAGTATTAAGGGCTCTCGAGAGATTGCGTTGGTGTTTAGCTAATTATAAAAGAGCCTGTGTGTAGGGCTCTGTATTTATAGCCATAATAAGTCACACGTAAATGAGGACACTATTTGTTTTTAAAACCTGAAAGATTCTAGATTTCCCGTTTTACATTCCTTTGGTTAGAGAATATTTAGAGATTAAATTTCCAGGTAATTGCGTGAAAAGTGGTGCGTTTGCACAATGCCTCCGTTTCTAAAACATTTTTTTTAAGTGTTAGTTCGAATATATATATATATTATTTTTATTTTATTTTAAATTCCTAGCAAAGTGAAATATACTTTTCATTTTAATACACAGTGTGGATTTACAAGATAGCGGAATATCATTTGATGAAGAGTAATATATTAGATAAATCAATCTTTTAAGAGAAGATCAAATAATTGGAAGATCAAAAAGAATAAGATGATTAATGGAAACGCACAATCACTACTTTAAAGAGACACACCCTTCTTAAAAAGTTAAAAACATTTGAGAAATCATTTCTAAAGTATCAATTGTTTATTTGGTTTATATATATTCCCGATAGTGACCTAATTTTTTATAAAAGAAAATAACAATTAATGGAGGATTGGGGAGAGAAGAGAACCTAGAAAGCCAGCACACTTAAATTTATCCTAAGAAAAAAAGGGTGTAAAAGTCTGTCTCTCTAATATGGAGAATCTAGATATTGTGGGACACACTAATACAATTACCTCAATTCTTCTCCATCTATTTAATTAATTATCTTTATATAAAATGTTAATATTCGATCGATAGGGATTTTATTTCATATAATTTCATTGTTTATGCCTCAGTGAGTTGATAGTTTAACTGATTCTCACATAATTACATAAATGATGGGTGTGGAGTTACTGGACTACATTATGTAATGGCGTATACAGTTATTTTTGTTTTGAACAGTTTAGTTTCACTTTAGTCAGCTTTTTAAGTAACAAATCATCATACAAAAAACATGGAAAATAGCCCTAATTGATGGTGGCTGTAATTATTTTCGGAATAGTATGATCACGTATTTTCCATCTAATATTTGAAAAATTGCTTTTCGATATGATAATAATAATAGTCATCGCGAGGCTAGTCGACGCAGTATTTATTCACCTAACTTATGTTATTCTACCCAGCCGATTTCCGATTTCATTAGTGCATGCACGAAAGCTTCATACGTCACTGACCGAATCATGCATTTTAATTTGAAGGCATCGTTTTCATAAATTAAAGAAAATTCGTATTCTTATTGCATAAGTAGTAAAACGGAATATGTACTCTCGTTAACGTCTCGTTCAAGGAACGAGTATTTTATTTCGACAAGAATGGAACTAATACAGCAATCAGATCCCACAAGTTCAAACAAAATTTGTGTACGTATTGGCCTTTTATATACTGATAGATTAGTTTGACCCAACCAGCGAACCTATTCAAGATATAGAATGTGTTTTTGGCGTAGTCAAATGCTCGCTCTTCAAGCATGATACATTCGTTTCGCATTTTGTTATTTTTTAATCTTTAAACAAAAAGTTTATCATTTACATTTTAGGAGCGTGGCTAGTGCTTTATGCATGAGAGGATTTACCATGATTTTACACCTTAACTTTTAGGTTAGCCGATGTAGAACGTCTTTAAGAGAGAACTTATTTGCGAATTGCGATGAATAATGTTTCTCTTATAAATAATACTCGGACACCATGCCCGCGATGAATTGCGATATATGTCTGATTCAAATACTAATAAATATTAGCTCCAAAAGCTAAAGATAAAGATGCATGGGTGGGCAAATGAGTGTGGAGATGGCAATAGTTGTTTAATACGGAATTAGAACTAATTCAAGATAGGGAGATTAGGGAATCTTTACAAAAGAATGCATATTTTTTATATGTGAATTCTAAAAATTTAGAATGGAAACAAGAACATCACTAAACTATTGAAATAATTGATCTGGTGGGCGGGGATGCTTTGTTCGGTTTAATTATGTTGTCCAAAAAAAAAAAAAAAAAAAAAANAAAAAAAAAAAAAAAAAATTGGTGTGAAATTGACAAGGAGTATTATTAGAGTATATATAAAAGTCCAACGTTGTCTTTTCACGCCTCCGTCATGCATGCGTCAATGTAATCAGTAGTAAACTTTACCGATTAGACTTTTAATTTCTAAATAGGGTATATTTATGTAACTTTATGTACTTAAGGCCCATTTATACACGGCAAGAAGCCCATTTATGCATTTGTTAGGTTATGACTTATGAAGCGAGGCCTCGATATGATTCGGAGGCTTCATATCTCATGTGGATTAATCGAGTGTTTCACGCACGGTTTATTGCAAAGAAGTAAAAAATGACACTCTGTTTCATGGCTACTTCTCACCTGAAGCAACAGACTGCATCTGCTTCTCCTACTCCTCAACACAAAGGTTTCTCTCTCTTTTTTTTTATTTCTTTCAAATTTTGATTTCCCACGTAGTGTTAAAGAATGTGTATGATGTAGATTATCATCTGGTTCGTCATTTTGATCAGGAAGAACATGTAGATACGTGGGTCAAGCAGTGGTAAAACCTCTCTGTCTCTGCTCGAGCTTCTACCGAATTTATCTAATTTGGGTGTTTTAGGGTTTGATGGAATTGGTTATCTGGTTCACAGAGAGCCCTGCCTATACGTGTGATAACAGTTGGGAAAAAGAGATCACAAGGTGTTCGACTCTTGGTCGATGAATACAAAACCAAGCTAAAACCTTATTGCTCCTTTGAAGATTCACTGGTTCGCTCCAATCCTCGGAATTCTCAGTACGTTTGCCTCAATTTGACAAACTCAGCTCAGTGATTTGATGGTTCAATTGAAAATCTGGTCGCTTTCTCTGGATGTCAATAGTCTTCATTCATTCACAGGGATGTTAGAGCTCAAGTTGAGGATGAAGAGGTGGCTATGATGAAGCTTATTGCTTCAGATGATTGGGTATTGTGAAATCTCTTCAGAATCCCATATCAGCCAATGTGATTGATCATTCTACATGGGTCTGATTTGTGAGATTTAGGTTGTGGTGCTTGACGAGAGAGGCCGTGACATTGATTCAGAGCAGATGGCTGATTTACTAGGGGATGCAGGAAATAGTGTAAGCTCATACCTTCTCTTTGTTCTTACTTCACCCACAGTCTTCTTGGAAAGTAATCAGATTGAATGTATGTAATGAGTGGCTGGGATTGAAGCTAACTCATCTTGATTTGAGGGAAACCATTACAGATGGAAAACTTAAGCAGGAGAGTGATTTTTCTGTGGCTATGCTCTGTTTTCAGGGTGCTTCGAGGATATCATTTTGTATAGGTGGAGCTTATGGACATGGAACACAAGTAAAGAAGCGAGCTAATGTGACCATCAGGCTTTCCTCCATGGTTCTTAATCATCAGATAGCTCTCGTGGTATTGATGGAACAGCTTTACAGGTGATACCGTTGTTGCTTCTTTCTCAGTAACATTTTCATATCAAGTTTATGTTTGTCTCGCCATTTGTGTCTTCACATGCTGTACTGGGTTTCTGTTTCAGGTCATGGACTATACTCAAGGGACAAAATTACCATCACTGATAATGTTTGAATCTTCACTTTTTGGATTCTTTCTTGTGCATAAAGAAACTGAATCGCTAAAAGCTTCTCCGCTTGTACTTGTATCAGAGATTGTTTTATTGAATATGAAACGTTTGTAATCCAAATATTATTGCTTCTGTATATCATCTTCTCTGCTTCTTGCAGGTTTTATTGCCAAGAAAGAAAGAAAAAACACGGAAAACGAAGAAATGAGGAATTTGATTCCACTATTGAGGTAACCATTTGTGATATGAACATTTCATTCTCCTTATTGTCCATGTGTGTATATAAAAAGCATCCTCTAAATCAACTCTCTTGGCCAACACAGATGACACTAGAGCTGAGACAAGATAGGAACCATTTCGGGCCATGGCTTAGACAATGCGACAAGCGGCTCAGCCTTAGCCATTGCGACACCAAACACAGGTCTCATGTCTATATCTTCTTCTTCTACCTTCTCCCACTCGAAACACTGAACCAACGCTCCAACAGCAAGCGCCACTGTCTTCATTCCAAATCCAGATCCAGGACATGCCCTCCTCCCAACTCCAAATGGCAAAAACCTAAAACCATCTCTGTCACCAACAAACCCTTCGAATCTCTCCGGCTTGAAAACATCCGCGTCTTCCCAAAGCTCACCGTCCCTATGAACAGCCCAAGCATTTACCAATAACATTGTGTTTTCAGGGATCTCGTAGCTGCCTAAGTTGAATCTCTTGGATGAATAATGAGGAAGCAAGAGTGGAGCCGCTGGGTATAGCCTAAGCGTCTCATAGATGACACATCGAAGATAAGGCAAGCTCGAGAGATCCGAGTCTTGTATAAGCCCTTTGTGTTTAACATTGGATTTGATTTCTTCTCTGAGCTTCTCAAGCTTATCTGGATGGTTCAGTAAAACCGACATTGCCCATTCCATTACCACCGGTGAAGTATCCGTTCCGGCGTTGAACATTAGCACTATGATTCCTTTGATAACATCGTCTGAGTAGAATTCTGGTTCTGATTCTTGAAGATTCAAGAACTTCTCCACTACCGAACCGGTGGCGTCAAATTTCTCCATTCGAATGTCGTCTATGAGTCTCTGAAGATACTCATCTCTCATCCTCTGCATCTCCATCACTCTCTTCTCAAGACCTTTGTACCCAATCCACCTTAACACTGGGAAATAATCGCAGGCGTTCATCGACATGCTCGAGAAAAACCTCGATTTGAAGTCATCCAAGAACCTCTTCTCTGATTCCGGATCTCCCTCCTCAACACCACGATTGCCAGATACTAACCTGAGCATGACGTGAGCAGTGAGAAGAGTGAATTGATACTTGAGATCCACTTTCCGAGAGTCTTTGGATAGTCTGAAGAGAGTGGAACAGAGATTCGAGACTTCTTCGTTTCGGATGAAAGAGTTCTTCAGGAGGCTGGCGGAGGAGAAGGCCTCGAGGGTGGAGAGACGGCGGAGAGTTCGCCAGAGATCGCCGTAAGGAGCGAAACCGAAGTTTTTGTAGCCGTAGCTGAAATGATCGGAGGTGATGGTCCTGGGTCGGTTCGCGAGGGTTGTGTCGTGATTGGTGAAACATTCCTCGATGGATTCTGGAGAAGAGAGAACCAAAACGGCACGGCATCCGAACTTGAGGAAAAGAACCGGCCCGTAGTTTGAAGATAAGAGATGCAGAGCTTGTGGTAGAGGATTCTTCTTGATGAGGTGAAGATGGCCGATGATCGGAAGAGGCTTAGGGCTTGGTGGTAATTTAGGGTCTTGACTCCACAGGAATTTGGCGATGAAGAAGATAAAGGTTACTGCGAGGAAGAAGATGAAGCAGAGATTTTCCATTATCTTCTTTTTTGATCAACGCCGGCGAATTGTTTTTTCATGTAACTATATAAATAAACATGGGAAAACTAACATAAAAAACCACAAACACTTACATTGAGAATTTTTAACTACCAGTTTAAAGGAAACTGTAAATTTTAACATATATAACCTTCAATCTAATATTTGTGTTCATACAGATCTTTTTTTTACAATGTTTTTAACTTTGATGAAAAAAAATATATTTTCTCACAACAATACATTGGTCTCCGAACAAAATTTGTTTGATTTTATGTGATTTGAAGTTTTGAACCATCAAACTGAAAATTTAACATATATAACAAGATGTATCATATAACATAGACAATGATTAAAAGTGAAAAAATAATTATAAAAAAAAAAAAAAGTAATTTGTGTATTAGAACCAATGTATTGTTATCGCTATATCGTAAAAAAAATATTGGTGCAAACCCAAATATTAAATTGAAGGTTATATGTGTTAAAGTTTTCAGTTTGTCGGTTTAAATTGTTAGTTAAAAACTCTCAAAGTTTAAAGTATACTGGTTGCCACTTTGAAAGTTTTTTTATGCAATTTTCCCAATAAACGGGTATGTATACTCTGCCTAAAGAAAGAAGGTTTCCTCCTTATTTTATGGAATTAAATAAAGAAAACTAAATTATGGCAAATAGAAACTTGTCCTACATCGATTTTGGAGAGATTGAAGTTCCTTTTCATCGAATTTAATTTAACTAAGCTCAAATCTGATAAATATTGACACAACAGTCCAACTAATTAATGTGGTTGAAATCGTTGTCTAAATCCGTTAATTGGTTAACCAAACATTCAACATGCGTTAACATGTCACTAATTCAGGATAGGTGTTTTAAAATTGTGTAATCTCCGGTTACCTGCAAAAACCACCATTGATTCATTGACTTAGATTAATCACAAAGAAGTTTATCATCAATCATATATATTAAAGATCAAGATATACAATTAAGGAGAGAACTGGTCATCAGAGCCTACATGGCAATCCACTTTGCCCTTCTCCTTATTGCTCGGGAGAAACACGAAGTCGAGGTTATAAAGAACAGGAACCATCAACGTAGCGCTCAAGAATACAAGCACAGGCCCGAAGATCCACAGCATCAAAGGCAAGCCCATGTAGAACAGTCTGTTCCCTACCGTGTTAAGCAAGAATGCTTTTTCGAGTAGCTCAGCGACATACTCGGGAGTCACGAAGCTTCCGATTCCGCCGAAATCATCCGATTCTTGTGGAGAGTTAATGAGGATGTTGACTTGGTTGATGAAGCGGATGGAGAGAGAATGAGAGAAGAAGGCGAAGAGGAAGATCGTGAGGATGGTTACGTACTTGAGTGCGACGGTGAAGTCACCATGAGCTCCGTATACGGCGTTTTCTAGAGGCTTCTTGATGCTGTAGGTACTGCTTAAAACAGCGGCGAGCCCTGCACAGAGGAGGATGCAAGTGGTGGCCATTAGCGTCCCTCCCATTATCGTGTTTCGTAGCGTTTGTACCGCTAAAATGTTCTTCTTCTCGTTGTCCTGCGCAACAACACATTCATATATTGTCACTACTTGAGAACAATATTCACGTGAAATATTATCTCCAACGAAACTTAGACCTCGACAATAAGACAATTACGACTTGCTATAATACATCCATTTTGAACGATATTATAAGATTTGAAAGATTATTTTGGTATATTGTTTTTATGTGATATAGTACCTTCATGATCGCGGCTACCCAAGATCGACGGGCACGGGAATTAGTCCCGACGATGGTTGAGAAAGGTTCAGTTCGAACCTTATACCACAAGAAGACGTGGTAACAAAACATCATAAGTAGAGCACAAGGAACAAGAACCGCATCTAAATACCAATTTCTCCACTCCATTTGCTCTCTCTCTCTCTCTCTTTTTTCTATGTAATAGTCTTCTCTTTCTCTGTGTTCTTGAAAACTCTTAGAATCTTGGTTTGTTTTTGCTGATCCTTGTCTTCATATATATATAGTGAAACTCCAATGCTGATTAAAATCTTTGTTCCACAATTTGCCCCTTAGAATTACAAGGGCCACAGTGCCCTCCTGATTTTTTTATTTTCATATTAACTCAAATGTTAATGCTTTTCACCTTTAAATCTCCCTTTATGACTTATAGTTGTTCACTTCTGTACCCCACTTAGTAAGCTAGTTTTGAATTTATGTTTCGATCCCACAATTATTTAGTTACTAAACATTTGGCCGTACTTTTAAGGTTAATGACCACTTGTCTCCCTAGATAAAAAAAAAAATGTGTCCTTCATTACCAGAATATTCGCACATATATGAAGGAGACAAGACTTGGATTAGACGGATTTGGAGCATGTCACAAGCATGATAACAGAATATAACATTTGTTGCCGATGCTATGTACACATTAGCACATGTTACACGATGGCCTAACTTAGCTCCACGTCATTACGTCACTATGCTTCTACCAGTCTGTCTATTGACGATCCAGTGCACTTCTTTTACTTTGGAATCCCAAAAAAAAAAAAAACTATCCCGAATCTAAAATGTGCATCGCTCAAAATGAAGAAATCAGTAGATTCTGTTAGTTCTCGCTCTAGATTTTATACCGATGGTTTTGATCCGGAATCAAAGATCACTACAAAAAATTAAACCTGTTTATCTCATTTTTTAAAATTACTTTCCCCAACGTGGTACCCGAACATAAGGTTTGGTAATCTCTTCATTAGGATCCTAGATCTCGATTGTGGAATACGTGCACTTATATTTCATACAATGACAAATTAATAATAAGTAATTGAAAGAAAGTAACTTGTAAACTTTTTCGAACATGAGTCAGACCCAATTGGCAAATGGTTGGTTTATCTCTGTGTTTTTTTTTTTGTAATAATTTTTTAATTGAAAAGAAATCGTGCGTGTTTAAAATTTTAATACCTTCCTCACGATTCTTTATTCATCTACGACTACTTTCTACCTTTTCTTCACACTAATTTCTTTAAAAATTAATGGGTAGATAACAACATATATTAAAGGTGTTATTTTCTTATTGAATCTCTACAAATAGAAATGAAGTAAAATGCATTTCTTTATAAACAATGTGCATGCTCATACCAAACACACAATGGTTATAACTTATAAGCGATCCTAGCTAGGAGTAACTAATCATTACATGTACCCACAAAACAGAAGTTAAATATATATAAACAAAGTAACAAACCACTTGATATGAAAGTATAACTCACTAGTAGGAAATAAGTAGGCATCGATTAAATGAGAAGCTAACTTAACCAGCAGAATCACATGCGCATGGAGAAACAATTTTAAGATTAGCATATAATCTATATATCTCGTAATTTCCACGTTATATATACCTAACTTTGTTTATAAATGGGTATTAGATCGTGATTCCTGATTCGACGTGTCTATCGGATATATATTCCGCACGCTATATATCTTGCATTCACTTTGAAAGCTACACAACTCTCTAACCTCGTATAATAAAAAAACAATGCATACATCTCATCTGTATCCATTTCATTCCAACTTTTCCATTTTATAAGAAAAAATATATTGTTGATAATCGTTTAGTAGAATAAGGGTATTTGAATCCGCAATTTGTTATTGTATTTGAATGATAAGAATCAACAAATATGTATTTTAATTTTTTTCTCTGTTCAAAAGAATCCAATGAGAGAGTACTATTCACAGCCTCAAAAAGTAAAAACCAATCGTTTTAAAATTTGTCTTCCTTGGGGAAAAGAAAAGGAGGTGGTGGCTGCGTGCCACCCAATATCTACCAATAACCCTGTGGAAAAGAAATCTCTAGAGATGGAAATAAAGGAAGCACTCACTTGTCTTAAGTTTTACACGATTACTTTGATTATGGATAAATATCTTATAAACAGATAATAATAATGTATCTGCATCTAAATAATTATAAATATATTTTACTAAAACATCTAATTTAAACGTAAAAAGTATTTAAGTAGACGACATAAGGAAGCCCTCGCCAGTAAACCGAAATATGAGGTCCACGTTGGAACATATTTTATTGTATAAATCTGAAACCTAACTTAATTGCACGAAGCTCTAGTGCTCTAACCTACCCAAATTTTTAATTTAAGTGTAAGTGTACGCACTTTTGGATTCACCTTTGATTTTAATATAAAATAATTCGTTTTGTTGATTTATGATTATTCCTGTACGTGTTTTGCCTTTTAAATTCTCTTTTTGATAGGTAAACAAAACATAAAGAAATTATTAAAATTTGTTTTGTGTTAAGAAATGAAATCAGATTATTTATCCAAACGGATTAAAAGTTTAAAACACAGGATACGGTAACGATGGTGGTGGTAGAAAACGTTGGTGATGAGTACGATGATGTTAATGACCATGTTACAGTGGTGGTCTGATTAGTATGATAGTGTTTGGTAATGATGCAACGTAATAGTAATAATGTACGACAATAAAAATGTACGACAATAATATTCAGTTTTTTCTTTCAAGCAAAACGAAAGATAAAAAGTACGTAATTAGCATAAACCAAATTACAAATGAAGTTATGATTTCAATGCTACCTAAACGACATTGTGCGTATCATATTTCTAACGCATATATATAAATCTACATATATTAGGTTCAACTAGTTTTACTTTTACATGCCCGAAACTTTAATCGAACCTGTTTGTCATTCAACATCTAGTTATTTTTTTGCACAAGCTTATTTATTTTCATACCCAATTAGACGTAATATAATTATTCCTTCTTATCAAACTTTGCTTCCTTCTCAAACTTTGCTTCATACACAACACTGTCACTTCCAGAAACAGATATGTTTTATGATTGTGTTACAAAAGGCGGCACAAGCTGTCGAGAATCCAAGGAAGTAAATGTTTGGGGTTCACTATAGGGAATAATATATTAACTATATCAATGATCAAAACAATCTGAAATTATAAATAGGCAAATCGAATCGATGAATTGATCAGATTGTTCCAAAATCAAACCCAATCGTTAACAGACCGAATATGCTGAGAAAGCAAAGATTAAAGAATGTGCTTAAGACTACTAGACCAGCTTCAAAGACGGTAAAATCTCAGCAAGTCTGAAGAGCAGAAGCATAGTTTGATGTAGGAGCAGTTAAACACCTCTCTTGTCATTGTTTATAAACAAGTAGGTTGCCTGAATCACCACTCCGTTTCTCATCATCATATTCATCAAATCAAATAAATTTAAAATAAAAACACAGCAGCGAAAGTATGTAAGATCTATCTCAGCGCCCAATACCAAAAAGACACGATTTCGGACATAAACTAAAACAGATCTCCGATTGTGGTCTTTTTTTATTTAGGGCGCTGCATTCATCTCTAAAGCATCGTTATTTCGCTTAAGAGTCAAACTCCAGTCCCGTTCCCGATCGGAAAACAAAACATAAAACGAATTAAAAAAAAAATCATAAACACATAACCATCGAACCATGGATTGATAATTTGATATTGATATTGATATTGATATTGTTTCTCGAAGACGAGTCTGCGCTTCTCAGGAAAGCAAAGTAGGGTCTATTTAAACAAGAGAATGACGGAGATCATTAGGTCAAAAGCTTTCTGGGCTTTATTGTATTCCTTATCATGTCCTAACTCAGATATGGGCTTATCTAGTGACATTAAGGCCATTTGGGCCCAAGCTTAGAACAATACGCTGTTTTTTTTTTTTTTTAAACACCGTTGGAATTCAGAAATGTCGACCTTCGGAATTCAAACTCATCAAAAAAAAAGACCGAACAGGATTATCAAAATAAAAACAATCTTTTAACTTTATTTGGGTATTGTAATCATGAAATTTTCTACAAACATTTTCCTCCGTAACTCGCGTTTTTAAACAGTGCTTGCTTTATATCTTCTGAAGTAACGATGTCTCGCTGCTCACCAACCTATATCACAAAATACAATGTAAAAGATATTTTAGAGATAAACATGTGTAGACGTTGCAAATAAGCCCAAATGAAAGTGTTATGATGTTTGTACGTTGGAACAAGAAGCCTGCAATGAGAAGTCACTAAAACAGCTAATGACACAGTGTTGAATCTCCAAGCCTACGGTCTCCAATGTACCAATCGTTGAAAGAAGCAAACCCGGTTTAGTAGAACAACACATATCAATATGCGTATTAACTTCCCTTTGCTCCACTTCAAACTGCAAAGACGCAAAATAAATAAACAATCAGTACGAAATTTTCTTCACCTTCGAATGATTTTAATTGGTAATTTATCTATATATTTTGAGGGGGTGGGGGAGGGGAATATAGTTTCAATATATGATGGTGGTATATTTAATTTAACAACTTATTTGTTATGCGGATGGATTATAAAACACTAACAATATGAGTAACTGAAATGGGATATAACATAAACATAAATTCCTGTATTTCTTTTTACCTTTGGGGGGTTTCTGACCATTGATTCGTTTGTAATGAGATTAGGGCTGCTTCCAAGCTCTTGCAACTTGTTAATCTTGTCTAAAAGCTCCTTCATGTAATCTATTGCATCTCGTAGTATCGATGTCCTATCCATCTGGTTTTATTATATTAAAATATTAATAAACCATTTAGTTCCTTTCGATCATTTGTGGGTTAATAATCAGATGATTTTTCGTAAACTACAGTATCTGCAGATCCACAAAAAGTAAATAACTCTTAAAAATAAACAGTGTTATAAAAAGGTTCCAACAGGAAGAAAACATACACGTAACGTTAAGAGGTAGAAAAAAATATGATGAATATTTCGTGTTGACTAAAAAATGAAAACCATAAATAATGTAGAAAAATACTTAATGTAAAAAATTTATGAAATTTTTAGTTGGAAACAAAGAAAAGGATGGAGGGTTTTAAGGAATTTTGCCTTGGTGATCTTTGGGACGATGGATCGGAGCATGGAAAGACGGTCATTTAACCGCTTCCTCCGGCGTCTCTCCGCCATGAGATTCTTCGAAGGTTGACCCTCAAGCTTCTTATAATTACTTCTTTTCTTGCTAGTCTCTTCGGTGCTCATGAAGCTCTTGCTTTCCTCAACTACTGGTGAATAATTTATTTTATTCTCTTGCAAAGCTGGAAGGATCGATGGAGGAGCACAAGAGGAGTCCATGATATCCTGCAACGTGTCGAAAAAAGGATAGTCGAAAGCTGGGGAGATAGGAGGAGGGAGAGGTGATAACGACGATTGCGGTGGCTGGTGAAGCAATGGAAGTGGTTGAGAGATTAGATCCATCAAGGAAGAAGAAGTGTGATCGATGCTGTCATCTTCTTGGAGAGGATTGTCGAAACAGAGGTAATCGAAGTTCCATTCACTTGGTACGAATTGGTCCATCGCCATGAAACCGCCACTAATGCCGTCGAGAATGTTGCTTTCTTGCTTCCTCAATTGGCTTAGCTCCATTGCCATCTCTCTCTCTCTCTCTCTCTCTTTTCTGTAACACTATTCTTTGTTAAAGTGGAAGAGACCAGAGTTTGTGAGTTTGGTCAAAGAATATGAAGTGTTAGCCTGTTAGGTATGTATAGGGGAATGCACTAGATTGGTGTCAACTGTAATTAAAAATTCACCTTTTAACTAAGGGTCAAACAGCTAAATGTTTTGTTTTTTGTTACGTGGTCCAGACAAAGCTACAAGGCCTAAACCTGAGATGGATTATGACACTTTCGTTTATAGCGTTTCATTATAACTTATGCAATGTTTGGTTGTACTGATATTTCATCAGATACTACGATCAGACACTAGAGAAAATATAATTGGAAATTTCAAGACTATATCCTTGTAGTGTTTGATAAATCTATTTAATCGAGAAGAAGAAACAATCAAGTATTAATTTCCTCTCCTTAGCTTGAAATATGATCTGACCCACAAGGGTACAAACTTTGTCTCAACCAAAATGAATGAACACCATCTTGCCATATTTTTGACTCTTCTTCTCTACACAACAATTATTCTAAATATGAATAGTCAGATTCATCGATGGTTATGTAGATTGACAAGATGCCATTAGATTTTAGTGGGTTTTAGCTATGTTAAAATACTCGTAATCCATACGTATCCAACACAGCACGAGCCGTTACAGAAAAAAGTGAAGACCCGTGTTTTACATTCGCAAGATCCGCAAATTATTACATGTGTGTGCACTTAAATACTACAAGCACATGTCCCGATGTATGTAATCGATGCTTGTATAGAAATGGAAAAAAGAAAAGTCTGACAGGTCAAAGATATGGAAGGCTTTTTTCTGTGAGTCAAAGAAACTTGTCTGTATTCGAAGCTACGATTTGCGTGAGAGTTTGTGGACACACACTTAGATATGCAGACACTGCACTGTCTCCCCTCCCTACTCTATCCCCCACTCCATTATTACTCATTCGGACATCATGAATTATTGTCTGGATATTCTACATTTATTTATTGTTTTCATCATTAAATCATATCTATAGTATTGCGGTATAAAATCTTGTTAGGAATTTAATTAACATAGGAGACAATATGAGATCTAAAAGTTTTTTAAAAGTCACGAACACTAAAATGTTACTATTATATTCCAGAAAATCTCGATCAATCCAAACAAAATTGATCAAAACTAAAATTGGTCAGACTGATATGAATGAACCAAAAATCAGAACTGAATTTATAATGAATTATGTCCATAATGTTAAAACCACAAAAGACAAGTCATAAATAAGGCCCATTTGTCAATAAAAAACAATAAGGCCCATAAATGCATTGGCCCATTTATAGTTTGTTAGACAAGTGACAAATATTACAGCAGTGTACAAACCGGTCCAACCGTTGATTTTAGATTTTACCGGTCTGGTGTATTTGGTCCGGTTTAAAAGTCAACGTCTTCTTGATATGCTTTCCTCTCCTATCCATATTTTTCTTCCAAAAAGGGGAACTATGAATCCTCCTCCTCAGTGGTGGACCTTAATCTCCTTACTCTTCTTCACTTCCGCCATAGCTCAAACCTTCAAAAACGTCGATTCTCTGCCAAAATTCCCCTGTGAACCTCCTCATTTCAGCTCTTACCCATTCTGCAACGTCTCTTTATCCATAAGACAGCGAGCTCTTTCTATAGTCTCCCTCCTCACTCTCCCGGAGAAGATCGGACAGCTCTCCAACACAGCCGCTTCGGTACCTCGCCTCGGCATTCCTCCGTACGAGTGGTGGTCGGAGTCCCTTCACGGAATCGCCGATAACGGTCCCGGCGTCTCCTTCAACGGCTCAATCTCATCCGCCACCAGCTTTCCGCAGGTAATCGTAACCACCGCGTCTTTCAATAGAACGCTATGGTACGAGATCGGATCTGCTGTGGCGGTGGAAGGTCGGGCTATGTACAACGGTGGTCAAGCTGGGTTGACGTTTTGGGCTCCGAATATAAACGTGTTCAGGGATCCGAGATGGGGAAGAGGGCAGGAGACTCCAGGAGAGGATCCGAAGGTAGTTTCCGAATACGGTGTTGAGTTCGTCAGAGGGTTTCAGGAAATAAGGAAGACCAAGGTTTTGAAAAGAAGATTTGGTGGTGGTGGTGATGATGTTGATGATCGCCGTGATGATGATGGTGATGGGAAACTCATGTTATCTGCTTGCTGCAAGCATTACACTGCCTATGATCTGGAAAAATGGGGGAATTTCACCAGATACGACTTCAATGCTGTGGTAAGACTAAGATCTCTCTTCTTCATTTTGAGTTTAGCTTATAGATCAACTTCAATTGGATTTAACTGAAAGCCACTAGGATTAATCAATTTATTAGATCAGGTTGACCAAATCCAAAATCATGTTATTAGATCTGTTACTATCTACCCGACAAGTATTCAACGAACTTTGTCATCCTTTAGCTGCTTATTTTGTGGAGGGAACTTAGTCGGTGGTAAACAACATTTGATTAGCTGTATTGCTTCTATTCAATTGAATAACTTTTGCATTTTCTCTAGCGCCGTTTATGCGGCGGATTGTTTTGTCAAACACTGAGTCTAGCTTATTCTGCATTAGTAGGTCACAAAACAGGACATGGAAGACACATATGAGCCCCCGTTCCAGAGCTGTATAAAAGATGCTAAAGCTAGCTGCTTGATGTGTTCGTATAATGCGGTTAATGGGGTGCCTGCTTGTGCACGAGAAGACCTATTAACAAAAGCTCGAGTTGAGTGGGGATTTAAAGGGTAAGTCAATCTTGAACAGGGAAAAGGAAAACAACTGATTTTTGTTTGTACTACTTTGGTTTTGACTTAGTCCTTTTTTGGCGTCCGTGCAGGTATATAACATCAGACTGTGATGCTGTAGCAACCATTTTTGCGTACCAAGGATACACTAAGTCACCTGAGGAAGCTGTTGCTGATGCCATAAAAGCAGGTAATAGTTAGCTCTTTAGTACGCTTGTTTAACTTTGTAATTTTCTTTTGTTTTATAATGAAAACTGAGATGGTGATTGATTCTTAGGGGTGGATATAAATTGCGGAACCTACATGCTTCGGCACACACAATCTGCGATCGAGAAAGGGAAGGTGAGCGAAGAACAAGTAGACCGAGCTCTGGCAAATCTCTTTGCTGTTCAACTTCGTCTTGGACTATTTGACGGTAATCCAAGAGAAGGACGTTATGGGAAGTTAGGATCAAATGACATTTGTAGCTCAGGCCACAGGAAGTTGGCATTGGAAGCAGCGAGACAAGGCATTGTGCTTCTGAAAAACGATCACAAGTTGTTGCCTTTGAACAAAAACCATGTTTCTTCTTTGGCAATCATTGGTCCGATGGCTCACAATATAAGCAATATGGGTGGCACTTATACAGGTTCGAACCATCTCTCTTCTTGTTGTTTCAAACCGGCTAAATTCTTCTTATCTTTTGCTAATTCATTCAATGAACATCATTTCATTTCAAGGAAAACCGTGTCAGCGAAAGACTCTGTTCACGGAACTTCGGAAGTATGTAAAGAAGACTTCTCATGTGTCTGGTTGCTCTGACGTGTCATGTGATTCTAGTACCGGGTTTGGAGAAGCTGTTGCTATCGCCAAGGGAGCGGATTTTGTCATAGTTGTTGCAGGATTAGATCTCACTCAAGAGACCGAGGATAAGGATCGAGTTAGTCTTTCTTTGCCTGGTAAACAGAGGGATCTTGTGTCTTCCATTGCAGCTGTGAGCAAAAAACCGGTGATTCTAGTTCTAACCGGGGGAGGGCCAGTGGATGTAAGCTTTGCTAAAACCGACCCGGGAATCGGAAGCATCATCTGGATTGGTTATCCAGGTGAAACCGGTGGACAAGCACTCGCTGAAATCTTATTTGGAGACTTCAATCCAGGTTAGTCTACCTCAAATCAAAGCATCATGTGCACAATCCGGTTTTTCGGGTTTATAAAGTACAGAAACTGAATACCAAACCGGGTTTTTGTTTAACATGTAAAACCAGGTGGAAGATTACCAATGACTTGGTATCCAGAGTCGTTCGCCAAGGTTGCAATGTCAGATATGCACATGAGAGCCGATCCGTCTCGTGGATATCCCGGAAGAACATACAGATTCTATACCGGACCTCAGGTTTACGGATTTGGAACCGGTTTAAGCTACACCAAATTCGATTGCAAAATCATATCAGCACCAATCAGGCTTAGTTTATCAAAACTCCTTCCACGTCCTTCTCACAAGAGACTGCTTCTCCAAGACGGAGAAGAACAACAGCTTCGATACTTGCAGCTCGATGATGTGATGGTTAACTCTTGTGAATCTCTGCGGTTCAGTGTACGGTTTAGCGTGAGCAATACCGGAGAAATGGACGGTAGTCATGTTTTGATGTTGTTCTCGAGAATGCCGCCGGTTTTGTCTGGTGTTCCGGAGAAACAGCTGATTGGTTTTGATCGTGTTCATGTTCGTTCCAATGAGATGGTCGAAACGGTGTTCGTGATCGATCCTTGCAAGCAGCTTAGCGTTGCGAATGATGTCGGGAAGAGAGTGATTCCTCTCGGGATCCATGTCCTGTTATTGGGAGATTTGCAACATTCTCTGTCTTTTGAATTTTAAGGATTGTTTCAAGGAACTTTAAAAATTCGAAAAGACAATTAAAAATGTAATTTCTTCAAGAAAAAGCTTTTGTTTTTGAAAATGCGGAAAATCCACGTCAGCTAAGGGAGTGTGTGATGCACGCAGTTTTGCAACGCGTGTGGGCGTGAAGAGATTATGCAACAGAGCAGGGTGAGCTGTCTTGGGTCCCACTTTTTTTTTTTTTTCTGAGAAGTGGTCCCCATATATCTGGTTCGTTTGGGGATAGACGCAACGCAACCCCTTAACATCCCAGCGACTCATTTATTAATTGTTGACGGTTATGACCTCCTTTTTCCAGTATATTTAAATATTTATGTAATAGTGCACAAGTACCTGACACTCAGCATAAATGAAAAGAAGAGGGTTTTCAAAAATGATGGATCCGACGGTCCAGATTTAACACAACTTCGTCAAAATGTATATATACAAAAATTGCATACTTATTCACTCAATAATTGAGTCACTCTCGCGTCTTTCTCTACTTTTCTTGAAACTTGGATCGAGTCTTTCTCTCCTCTCTCACCCTTTCAAGAGTTCTTTTGTTGGATCTGGTTCAAGGGATTAAAAGAAAACTAGAGCCTTGAGAAATCTGGGTTATATTATCATTATTGCGATCTTCAAGACTCTAACGAAATAAAAGAGGTCAGGAAAAGTGCAGATTCTGCTTTACTGGCAATTTATCTTCAGGGGTATTTTCGTCATCTCAATAGGTTAGACGTAACCCCCAGTCAGGGGTGGCACGGAGCGGATATCCGGGATTTTGAAGGTATCCGTGATCCGCTCTGCTCCGTCCGGATATGTGATTTTGTGATCCGTATCCGATCCATTGCTAACCGGATATCCGATGATCGGATATCCGTGAAATTCGAATATTTTACCGAATATCCGATCCGCTCCGTAAATATTTTTTTTTTTTTAAAAATACTTTTTTTTTTCATTTTTTTCAGAAAAAAATCAAATTTTAACACAAAACATTACTATTTTAATAAAAACAAATTATTTATTTTGATTTTTAAAAATTTAGTGTATAAATAGTCAATTTTATGAATATAAATTTATAAAACATATATATAAATATAATAATTATTCAATTTATAAATGTAACTTTTTATATACATAGACATATATACGTATAATATATAGATATATATGTATAACGGATCGGNTTATATAGATATATATGTATAATGGATCGGATCGGATATCCGGCCTTGAAAATTTTAGTATTTGTGATTTGATTCGTTTTTAACGGATATTGATTTTTAGTATTTGCTTTGCTTCGTAGAATTACGGTTATCCGGATTTTTCGGATCGAATCGAAGTGGATAACGGATCAAATCAAATATAACTGATAATTTGCCCAGGCCTACCCCCAATCGTTATTTATTTCCTCCGGCTATAACAATGACCCGATGTTTCTTGTTCTGCCCCTTCAGTTCCGGCTAGTTTCACCATCGGTGGTCTGGTCTTAATCCTTACATAAAACATCGGGTCATTTCTATTTATGCATCTTCAAAAATCCGCTGACCTGGCCCGGAGTGAAAGCGAAAAAACTTAACAAGTCTCCTAAAAGGAAGAAAACTACTAATATTCGAACTTGTGGGCCCGTGTGAGGCCGTTTAGACTGCAAAATTACCAATTTGCCTCTCTCCAGATTCAACGAAAAAAAAAAAAACGATAATCATTTACTAAATCCATGATTTTTGTTTAATTACGAAAATCGCAGAAAGAAAAGCACACACGAGACACGATGCCTTATGAACCAACGGCTGTGGAACGCTCACGTTGGTAAACTCAAGTAATCTGAGCCGTCCATGTCAGATTACTGGGGCAGCTGGATCGGGCAACGTCAATAGACAGATCTGAACCGTCAGATCTCGAATCAACGGTGGAGAGAAGCATAAGCGTTTTGTCGGGCAGATTTCCATGGCCTTTAAGAAGAGATGGTTCCTCACCTTCTTGTTCCTCGTCCTGCGCTCAATACAAAAATCCAATTTCTTCCTGTTGTTTTTCCGATCACCGGAAGTTTCTTTTTCCGGTGTCATTAATTTCTCACTTCTCAGTTTGAATATTTTAGAAGGATCCCACCTGTGATCTGATTCCGGGGGGGATAGAGAAGATATTCCCCTGAAATGATCTTGCCCCCTTCGATATTTGTATGGCACCGGCGGTTTTGGCTAACCTAAACGAACCGTCGTTTCAGGGACAGTGTGGCGCCGTTTTTATGAGGAAATACACCAACCAACCCCTTTCCGATGATTTCAATAATCCTCCTTTCCACCCTAACCCTAACCCAATCCCGGCTTACGGGAACAATTCGAGCAAGCAGTTCGATGGAGACTACGTTTCCTTTGATCTCGATGGTAACACCGCGAGTCAGCTCAGGGAGCTGAAGAAGCGCCTCAATTTGGAGCTCGAGCAAGTTCGGCTCCTCAGAGAACGGATCGAATCGGGTACGTTCGTGAGCGGTCCTGTTTATTCTACCCAGGCTCGTAGCTTTGCCGATGAAACGAATGACGTCGGAGTGAAGAAGGCGAAGAAGAAGAAAATCGGGCAAGGTCAGAAGCGAAGAAACCCATTTGCTGCGAACGAGCCTGGCCTTAAGCGTCCGGTGGCCTTGGATCCGAAGTCGGAGAAGGCATTGAAGAGTGTCATGGCAACGTGCGGTCAGATCTTGGCGAAGCTGATAAAGCACAAATGGTCATGGGTTTTCGTCAACCCTGTTGATGTGTTAGGTTTAGGGCTTCATGATTACCATCTGATCGTGAAGAAGCCTATGGATCTGGGTACGGTGAAGCTGAATCTGGAAAAGGGTTTTTACAAATCGCCGATTGATTTCGCCTCCGATGTTAGGTTGACTTTCACCAATGCAATGGCGTACAACTCAAAGGGGCAAGACGTTTATTTAATGGCGGAGAAGCTTCTTAGTCAATTTGACATTTGGTTCAACCCTACATTGCACAAGTTCGAGGCTCAACAGTTAAAGGTCTTGGGATCATCTTCTCGTCCTGAATCTGACTTCAACCAAAGAGAGTGGAATCATAATCAGAATCATGTTCAGGTGGCGGAGAATGCAAGGAAAGGACCTGAGCAGATTTCTATAGCTAAGAAGCTAGATTCAGTGAAGCCACTACCTACATTGCCTCCTCCAGTAATGCAGCTTCCACGTGTCCCATCTCCTCCGTCACCGGCTCAGCCACCACCACCATCCCCACCGCCTCCCCAGCCGGCTAGCCCAGTCGAAGCACCTCTTGTGGTGGGTGAAGCGACTAAGGGAAGGAAAGGGAAGTTACCAAAGCCCAAGGCTAAGGATCCAAACAAGCGGCAAATGACAATGGAAGAGAAGTCAAAGCTTGGCCTAAATCTTCAGGAATTGCCTCCGGAGAAGCTTGGGCAGTTGATTCAGATTCTTAGGAAGAGAACTACACATTTACCTCAAGACGGCGACGAAATTGAGTTAGATATCGAAGCTTTAGACAATGAGACTCTGTGGGAGCTTGATCGTTTTGTCACAAACTACAAGAAGATGGCAAGCAAGATCAAGCGGCAAGGGTTTATCCAGAATGTGTCAACTCCCACAAGAAACATGGTAAGGGAAACATATGATTAAACTGTATCAAACAGAAGCCATTGTTTCTGTCTGGTTAGTACTGATCTTTATCTCCATGGTCAGCCTCTGGTGACAGAAATGGCAAGCGCTGAGAAGAGAGGGAGAAAAGGAGGAGATGCAGGAGAAGAAGACGTGGACATTGGAGAAGATATACCAATTGAGGATTACCCATCAGTTGAGATTGAAAGGGATGGTACAGCAGCAGCTACTGTTAATGGTGGCGGGTCTAGTTCTTCTGGCAGCTCAAGTTCCAGTGGCAGTTCTTCTTCTAGTGGTAATAACATTTTCACTTTCATCCTCTTTCTCGTTGAAATGTTACATTTTTCTTCAGTGTTTAAACGCCGTCTTGTGCGCGTGTGTCTCTTTGTGCAGATTCGGATACAGGGAGCTCATCGGGAAGTGATTCCGATGCTGACAGCGTGCAATCTCCATTTGTAGAGGCAAAAGAGGAGCCGTGATAAGTCGTTTGGAAGGTTGAGGAAGATATTCGCCAGACATGTTATCTCCTTTGCTTTGACGGTTGATGTATAAGCATGACAACTCGAGGAGACTAGAAGCGGAGGTGTGAACTTTGGTGTAAAGGGGAAAGACTAAGAAAAGATTTTGAGTGTTAGGAAACAGTAGATAGAGAGAGCGAAATGTAAAGTGTAGTTAGAGACTATTCTAGGTTGAGAAAGAAATGGAAGAGTTTTTCTTTTTCTCTTTCAGATTAAGGTTCTTTAGTTCTTTTAGATTATTAGTGACAACATGAACAGAGGTTGAGAGTGACCTAGCAAGGGATGTATAAGAGGATCTTCTGCGAGCATGCTTCAGCTTAATTCTTATTCGGGAAGAAAAAAACATATCCCTCATTTGTCTCGAGTTGTTTGATGTTTGTACAATACAAAGAATGAAGAAGGAATCTCTGGATTGTTTGATAAGACTAACTACAATACTTGGCAAGACATGCTCAGTGAACACACTGAAGAAGCAAAATAAAAAGTAGAATTTTATTGGGATGGCATTAATTTATTATTCGAAAAGCAAGGTACGAGGACGAGTCTCTTCACACAAAAAAAAGTCCAGTGAGAAGTAAACAACAATTAAAGGGCAGCTAATAGTTTCAAGCAGAGGCAGCCAAGAGTCCATTGTGTCTGAGCAGAGGCTCTGGGGAAGGTTCTCGTCCTCTGAACTCCACAAACACCTGCTCAATTATAACAATGGAACCACAATTTACACCATTTTAAGCCCTGGAAACGACTTTGTAATTGTAGAACCTAAAAGCAACGAGTAAATTTTACCTGTAGAGGTGCTTTTCCTCCACCCAGAGCAAGTACGGTGTTTCTGAATCTCTGTCCTGTTTCTTTAACAGCCTGTGTTTTGCAACAAAAAGAGATGTTCACAGTCTGGAAAACTTAATTGAAGGTTCATAAGATTTGTTTTGCAGCATATACCTTGATGTCATCTAATCCAGCATCTTCAAATGCTGAAAACGCATCCGCAGACAAAACCTCCGCCCACTGCACGTTTTTCCACAAAGTGTAGTTAGAATTCTGATAATCGTTAATCAAGACTAGTGAATTACATAGAAACAAGAGAACACATATACCTTGTAACTGTAATACCCAGCTGCATAACCGCCTGGCAAAACATTAAAAGGTGAATGAGTGAAACAAAACTATATCTAACGCACCAATGCTAAGCCCATAAATGGCTGTTGTTAAAGGATAAAAATTCTACCTGCAAATATATGGCTGAAGCTACAGAGGAATCTATCCTCAGGAAGTGGAGGGATCACTTGCGTCTTTACGGATACCCTTTGATCAACGTCGTAAATAGACTCTGTCCCACCTGGCATATATTTTGTGTGCAGCTCCAAATCAATTGTAGCAAACTTCAACTGACGAAGACTAAGGGACCCTGCACGGAATGTTCTTGCAGCCAGGAGTTTCTTGTATACTTCCTCCGGAAGAGTTTCTCCAGTTTGGTAATGCTTAGCAATGCTCATTAAGGTCACCCTGAAACCACATCCATATAAATTTACTAGTAAATTGCCTCTACACAGCTCTGAAAAGTATTGCCAAGAGGCAACAATCACGGGGGCCCAAACATTTGTAATTAAAATTGGCAGGGCAGGTGAACCCAAGTACCTGTGGTAGCACCAGTTCTCCATAAACTGAGAAGGTAATTCAACTGCGTCCCACTCGACATTTCGGATACCAGCCACTAGCCCCTCATCCTCTTTGGTAAGCATATGCTGAAGAGCGTGGCCAAATTCATGGAACACAGTCTCAACCTGTAAATCAGAGTGATATTACTGTCAAAAAGAACTAGGACCATGAGACATTGATCATGTGCATACGAGTAAGATTATCAAGATTCATGTCAAGCTCTTACGTCAGTTCCAAAAGCACCTAAAAGGTCCAAGTATGGAAAGCTATACATAGGACTTTTGCTACCCCAGTGGTTGTTAATTTTTTTATAGCATGACCCGTTATGCCATCAATACGAAAAGTTCCGTGAGTAAGAAAACCATTTCACAATAGTGGAATAAATAAAAAATAACTTTTAGTTTAGAACAAACTAATCTTGAGGACATGGCTACTCAGGAGTGTTTTACCGACTACCAAACCATACTCAGCATTTACTTCATAGTTGGTAGTGTTAGCTATTCCTACAGTTCCTTCACAATCAATATAAGCTGTACCAAGTGAAATTAAAATCCAAGAGGTTCATTACCTCACGGAATGTCATAAGGCTTGGCTTGTCACCTACTGGTGGAGTTTGATTGCAGACCATGTGTGCAACAGGTAGCCTAACAGAAGAACCCTTTTGAGCCATGACTCGGCTACGGGAAACAACTTCATCCATCCAAGCACCTCCTTTTTTTTCTGAAGGGCGAGAGTATGGATCAAAGTAGAAATAAGCTATTGGTTTTCCAGAAGAATACTTGACACGGTAGAACTTAACATCGCTGTTCCAGACCTTTCAAGCAATAATATATCACATGTTAACAAAGATAATAATAACATGATGGAAATAAGCAGAAACACAAAGGCTTAGGTTCCAGCTTTTACCGGAGCTACACCATCTGCTGGCTCAACATCAATTCCAAATAGTGTCTCAGCTAGACTGAAAAGTCCATCCATAACCTTTGGCAGTGAGAAGTAGGGTCGAAGTTCTTCCTAAAAAATAAAAGCAGCGAGTTGTAAGCATAAAGAGTTTGAAAACAGTATAGTTGTTATCACAAGCTAAAGAATAGGGATAAGAACCGATAAGAACCTCATTTATATCGTATTTGGATTCACGTAGCCTTTCACTCCAGAAAGTGATGTCCCAGTGAGTCAAACTGTCAGCTTCTGCAGCACCTTGGTTCTTGGCAAAAATCTTAAGGTCTTCCATGTCTAAATCCATAACACATGTAAGATTAATTAGGGCTCTGTCTTAAAAGACTGATGCAAAAAAAGCTATGAGGGCCACTGACACCTACTTTATCAAGACAAGTATAAACAGTAGTAGCTTACTAGTTTGAAAACCTACATGTTGATTGAAATAAAATTATCACTAGAATTTACCTTGAACAGCCGGATCCCAAGAAGCGCTACGAAGCTTTTCTAATAGCTCATCTGCTTTCTCTACGGTAGCCATTTTCGTGGCCATGCTTACCTGGATTAGGAGAGTGACATTAAGTTTAAGTAAGGAGAGTAGCTTGATTTAGTTATATGACTGTACCTCAGCGTAATTTCTGTAACCAAGAAGCTTAGCCTTTTCCAATCGGAGCTTCAAGATTTGGTCGATTATTGCTGTGTTATCTAAATCACCCGAAGAGGCACGAGATATGTAAGCACGGTAGACTTCCTCACGGAGAGCACGATTTTTGGCATGTTGCATGACGGGGAGATAACTAGGAGCATCCAGTGTAATGAGCCATGGTCCAGTGTCAGCAGTTGCATTTTCATGGCCCTTGTGTCATATATCAAGATGCATCAACAACTGAAAACCCCCAAAAAAGGACATGAAAGTTTACACATCTTTCAGATGCTGTTAATACCTTGGAAACAGCTGCTTGTGCAAACATTCCAAGTGCAGATGGTGGCAACCCCTCGATCTCTTTCTTGTCTGTTATTAACTTTTCAAATTTCTTCGTAGCGTCCAAAACATTCTCAGAAAACTTATGGGAAAGTTTTTCGAGTTCCTATAGTGTGGAAAGCGGCAAATCAAGTTAGCAGGTAATATTACTAATAATACAGAAGCCCTGGACATATGGAGCTGTGACAAACCTAGAACCATTTTCTTAAAAAGCTCATATATATTCATCAGGATTTTTAGACATACCTGTTCGATTTTGTTAAATTCTTCTCTCTTGTCATCTTCAAGAGCAATACCACTGAGAACCGCGTCCTTAATTTGGGCTGAAAAAACACATGGATACCATAGTGAGCAAACATCTCTAAACATTGAGAATATAACAAGACTTCGCATATCCATAATGAAAAAAAAGTTGGAAAGGGAAGCACAAAATGTGTTCCTTCTTCTGCCACAATCATAGTTACTTGCCTTCAACTATTCGTTGACGAGCTTCGCTCAGTGTTTTCCAGTCTGGAGATTCTCGAATAGACTTAAATGCACAGTAAATGGGTTTGCTCTGCCCCAGCCTGAGCTGGAACTTCACCTTCTCTGGCTGTAGATGAAAATTATGGTTAGAAAAACAAGAAAATGAATCCTAATACACTAAACAAAAAAAAAAAAAAAAAATTCAGAAGTCCGATCGTCTGAATCCACAAAATCTACTAAACAAAAATATAACACACTATAGGAAACGAGCTTAGCCATACACAGACTTCGTGACTATGTATCATGTTATCAAACAAATGCCAACATCAATTCTTAATGGAGCTTCACACCAAAGTACAAAATTTGAATCAAATCACTTATGAGCAGAGAAAAAAAAAAAAGACTTGGCAATACAGTTATAATCTACCTGAACTTCTTCAATGGCAGCACGAAGCTCGGGTGTGTCCTTGACAGACTTAAGGTGATGGATAATTCCCCAAACAACAGATAGGCGATCAATAATCTTCTCTAATGGCACCACTAGTTTTGGCCATGAAGGCTCCACGGATTTTTCTAGCTGCTCCAGTTCAGCTTCCTGGAAAAATCCCATATGAAAAAGCTTAAACATAGAAATCGTTTCACACAATTTTCAAAAGCTAAATATAGTCACATCAATAAACCCAAAACATCGAAGAGGCTAATATAATCTCCAAGGGACTAAATAAACACTCGAAAATTTCAATACGATGCATCAAAACAGGGACGAGTAAGAAAGAGGATCGTACGAGCTGGTGCAACAGAGCACGAATCCCGGGCCTGACATGGTGAGCATCGACTGTGTCAAACGGAGGAAACTCAAAATTCTGCAACAGAGGGTTCGAGGAGAGAGTATCTTCGGAAGCCATTGAAGGAGACGGCGAGAAAGAGAACGGAGGGCGCTGGAGGTTGGATCTGGGAAGGAGACAGATTGGGCAAGGAAATGATTTATGAAAAAGTTGAGGGGCGAAAATGAGAATAACAGAAACTTGCGTTTGCGTTGTTGCGACTTGTGAGACGCTCGAGACGTTGTCGACTACTTGTTGCTGCTATAAGAAGCGTTGCGAATTTGCGATGACTCACACACTCTCCTCCATTTTCGTGATTTTGTTAAAAAAGGGAATATTTCGTCGAATGAGGTTGTTTTGATATGCGTGCAGTTTAATTTCGATTCCTCGAAAAGAATATACTCCTTTTCTTTTTTCCTTTTTTTTTTTTAATATACTTATTCCTTGTAAGATTTTAAAATATCGCAGACCGATTACATTGAAAAACTTCAAAAACCTTCTGGATTGTCGTCTTATTCATTGTAGACACCTCGACATAACTGGGTCAGTACAATAAATTGTTTCTGTTTTTAATTTTTATGTGTCTTCATGATTCGTTATTGGGTCGGGGATCTGTAAGAGCAACGAAAAAAATGTTGAAACTCTGAAGGTAACGCGCGCCAGGTAGGGGTCGAACCTACGACCTTCTGCTTAGGAAACAGACGCTCTATCCACTGAGCTACAGGCGCTTTTTATTTTTGTATTACCACAATATATATATATATAAAGCGTAATTAAATGTCATATCATAAAGAGAATCGGTTGGACCGGCTTCTCTAATTGAAATTCACATTGGTGAGTTTGGTAGGCTTTTCGAAAGGGAGATTCACCTTTTTAAAAAAAAGATGAAGAAGGAAATGGTTGTGATATTAACGGGTTTAGTTCACCAACTCACACAATTAAAACCCATCTCTACTTACGTTACGATTGTTTTGCATTTAACTTTTTTGTAGAAGACTAAATTACTACTACTACTTCACTTTAGACAACCAACAAATAAAGTATTATTCTAGATTCAATTTTGAAATTTACTTAACTATGTTTGTTTGAGAAAAAAAAATAAGTTTTCCTACGCATTTCGATTTTGAACTATGTACAGTATGTATTATACACACATACGTGTGTGTGTGACCTTTTAGTTTGTTACTGATTAATGCATTTCCAATATGTGAACTGAGAGTATGACATTTTGAGACAGACAATTGCTTATATCCTAATATATATTTTTGTATTCAAAATAGTATTTATATTTCTTAAAAACAAGATAAAATTGCTCATTTTATTCTCCAACTATTTGCAATGAGAATTTTTATTCTTTAACTATCATTTGTTCACTTTAAAATTATGATTAAAAAGTCAAATTTTCGAAAATAAACATACAATATTAAATAAAATAATAAATTTATAATTTTCATTGTTAAAACTAAAAACATCAAAATAAAAATTTATGAATCTCGCAGAAAGTTAGTTTTCGTGTCTTTGGTGATAAACACACAAAGACATTTTAATCCAATAAAATTTAAGAATTCATCCACGCCTAATAGAGAAATTAGGATTTGTCTTTATTATTTTGCAGTCTTATTGGTACAACTTTGAGGTG
The DNA here is from genome assembly GCA_900406535.1 of Noccaea bulbosa. Classification (NCBI taxonomy): domain Eukaryota; kingdom Viridiplantae; phylum Streptophyta; class Magnoliopsida; order Brassicales; family Brassicaceae; genus Noccaea; species Noccaea bulbosa. Next base: position 46,710 of record OVBJ01000054.1, read on the forward strand.
GGTCTCCCATTGTCACGCATGACAATGGTTACGTTGAGAATATAGAAAAGAAAAACGATAATTTTTTCGTAAACCAAAACCATGATTACAAATGGATAAGCTTGAGTATCAGTAACTTTCAAATGAAGAAATTTAACTTTTTGTATTATGGATCGGAAGTGATAGTATTTGCGAATTAAAAAATAGTAACATAAATCTTTGATGGCTTAATTTGTAGTCAAATTTGTCTGCCATATGCTTCCTCTCTTTATGGCGCCATGAAAAATTGAATCAAAATTAAAGTGGAAGAATCCGACAGACCGACATCACACTCACCATTTGTCATATTAAACTTGGATTTGTCAACACCTATGATAAGTGCAAATCCATACATCCTTTTTCTTCTCTTGTCTTTAGATTGTACATTCAATCTTGACATACATACCATAGCAACAATGTCGAGCCGTCATACACATTCTAGACCATTTAACCGACAATTTCAATTTCGTCCCAAAAAAAAAACTTATATGTAAGAAAAATAGGCTTGCTAAACAAACAAAAAATAAATCTTAATAGATGTCCGTAAATATGGCGGATGATATAATTTGAGTGAAATGTAATGAACAAATCTCAATTCATTGCAATTTGCAATATACAAGCAAAGGTGATGTCTCTCTTAATTATTTGACGAAAATGCCCCCAACCTGCTCCAGATATTGTCAACCGTCGAGTCCGTACATAGAAAAGGGCGTTAGTTTTTTTTGAACCATATATCTCTAATCCCCTTCATCTTCCTCAGTAATTTGGGTAGCAGAAGACTTTTAAACAAAACAAACAAACAAAAAAACAAAACAAGACTTGACTTGCAGTTGAAAGAAAAAAAAAAAGAAAAAAAAAAACAAAAGCTGATTTGCATGGGTGGAGTTGTATAAATATAGCAGAGATTCCAGTCCATCTCCACTCACCAAAGCTGACTCTCCTTCCAACTTTCTATTTCTTCCAAGAATAACCATTTTCTCTTTTTCTTTTTTCTCAAAAAAAAAAAAACTATAAAAAGTTCTCATTAAACCTCAGTTTTCTGTATTTGAAAATCCTCTCGGATATTTGATTTTTCTTTTTCCCAATTTTGTGCTGGGATTTTTTGTTTTTAATGAAAATTTGAGTTTAATTTGATTAGAAGGCTTCTTCTCTTATTATTGGAGATACTACCAGAGAAAGAAAGAAAGAAAGAATACCATTGGGGCTATGGCTGTTGAAGGTAAACTTTCAAGTTTTAACACAAAAATTGATTTTTTTTTTTTTTTTTTTATATACAGAATTTGGAAAATATCATTGATTTACTTCATATTTCTCGTTGCCTTTCAATTTTTTTCTGGGCTTCACAAAAAAACAGGACAGTTTTCATTTTTAGAATTGCTGTGTGGGCTCTGAGGAATTTAGACAACCAGGTTCTGACTTGTGTGCAATCATCTCTTTATGAAACTAGAACTCACTTTTTTCCTTCGCTGTAACAGAAACAGAGAAGAAGAAGAAGAAAGAAAGCAAAGAGCATCAAGAGATAGAGCTTCACAGGAACGACTTAGGCCTCGAAGATTCATCATCTCCAATTATAGCTTCAGATACAGACAATAATAGCAGCAGTAATTACAGTAGTTTCAGCTCGTGCTCGTCTGATGATAAATCATCATCATCACCGTCTCCATTTTCAATTATTCCTGATAAAAACGTTTCGTCTTCTTACCATGGTCTTCAATGGAACAAGATGATTGAATCCATCAAGAAGAAGTCCGTACGACGGTTCACAGTCCTTCCCCTCCTCGCAAGTTACGAACTCACCCGTAAAAACTTGCGCCGTAAGCAACCAAAGCTCTCTCCCTCTGAGAGTGTCTTCCCTTGCGATACCTTCTTCATGGCTAAACCCTCTTGGCGTAACTTCACCTACGAAGAGCTCGCTGTCGCCACCGACCATTTCAATCCTGGTAATTAACACACACAAAACTAAACCATTTGGACTGAGATTCCGAGTTTCTGATGTAAGAAGTCTGTTTACTTTTTGGTTTGTTAGAGAACATGATTGGGAAAGGAGGACATGCGGAGGTATACAAAGGGGTTTTGGCAGATGGTGAGACGGTAGCGATAAAGAAGCTGATGAGTCACGCCAAGGAAGAAGAAGAGAGAGTGAGTGATTTCCTATCAGAGCTTGGTATAATAGCACATGTAAACCACCAAAACGCAGCTAGGCTTCGCGGTTTCAGCTGTGATCGCGGTTTGCATTTTGTGCTTGAGTACGCTCCTCATGGAAGCCTCGCTACTATGCTCTTTGGTATACTCTTTAAAGTCTCCTTCTCACTGAAAATAAATCTTTGTGTCTACATTTTTTTTTTTTTTCAGGACATGCATTGTTTGTGATCTCGTCTCTCTTTTGATCTTTTGTAGGAACAGAGGAGTGTCTGGAGTGGAAGATAAGGTATAAAGTGGCTCTCGGTATAGCTGATGGTCTGAGTTATCTTCACAGTGCTTGCCCTAGACGGATTATTCACCGTGACATCAAAGCTTCAAACATATTGCTTAGCCAAGATTACGAAGCTCAGGTAAATGATTTTCACAACATCTCTGAACATCTTCTTTGGATTTTTAGTTGGGTTAAGAACCATACATGTATATGTCTCGTTTCAGATTTCGGATTTCGGACTTGCAAAATGGCTCCCAGAGAACTGGCCTCATCATGTTGTATTCCCAATCGAAGGAACATTCGGGTAAAAAAAGACAGAACTAAAGTTTCGACGAACAAGATTCGATGATCAAAACTAATTAAAACCCCTTTTTCCTTAACAGATATATGGCTCCAGAATACTTCATACACGGCATTGTTGATGAGAAGATCGATGTGTTTGCGTTTGGGGTATTGCTTCTAGAGATCATAACCAGTCGTCGAGCTGTTGATACAGCAAGCAGGCAGAGCATTGTTGCATGGGTAATTAATGCATCTGAAACCTTTTTTTTTTCATTTAAAGTTTCCGCCGGTGGAGATGTTTGTTAAACTTTTTTCCGATTTGGTAATATATACAGGCAAAACCTTATCTGGAGAAGAACAGCATGAAAGAGATTGTGGATCCTCGGCTAGGAAATGAGTATGATCCAACGGAGATGAAACGGGTGATGCTAACAGCTTCAATGTGCATACACCATATAGCTACAATGCGACCTGACATGACCCGAGTATATATGCAATTTAAAAAACCTGAATCTGAAGTGAGCTAGCTTGTGTTTATCGTGGTTTAAATGTGAGTTTTGTTGTCGTTGCAGTTGGTGCAGCTGTTGCGTGGAGAAGACGGACCAGCAGAGCTGCAGAAGAAGCCATGTGAAAGAACGGTGAGTGTGAACGCGTGCGATCTACAAGATTACACGTCATCCTCATACCTCAATGAGCTCTCTCGACATAGACAACTCTTGATGGAGTGAGTAGAGATTGTTTAGATTAACTTAATCTCCCTCATAACAATGTTTTAAATCTTCCTTTTTTGCTATTTTGCTTATTTCTTCTCCGTTGGTTGCTTCTTTTTTATTCCCCAACCAAACTGTGAATATCATCAACAATGTCTCTCTCTCTCTCTCTGTGTTTGTTCAACTGAACTTTGTTAGTCTCTCAAGTCTCAACTCCAAAAAGAGTTTTGTCTTTTTTGCAACAAAGTCAATTGTTATATGATGACTGTGAAAAGAGAGATATTGAGAGACGCAATCACAATTCACAAAAGCACCATTCAGATAAGCTTTAGGTACTAACCAAGATCCGAACCAAACACAAATTCACAACATCCGAATCTAGCGCCTAATTTTCGAATTCCAAACCTTTCGTCTCTTCTTCTTGTGTGATGTAATCAGTCACATTCATTCGATTCCGTCGCCGCAGCGCCGCAGTCATAGTCAGATCTTTCTGCTGACTCATCACTATCGGACAGAGGAGAGTGTAACTGCAAACTAATAAGAGCTCAAGAAATCTGGCGACGGAGAATTCATTCCGGTGTGAAGGAAGAAGCATTAAGCTCGCCGCCGGCGGCAACATAAATTCTGAGTGGTTAGTTGAGGAAAAAGGCCCATTAAAAGGCCCAGTGGGCTCATTGCCTGGTATCGAAAAAAATAGCAACACGGAGAATAATAATATTTCATTAATGGAAACAGAGTACGCTACGGATAAGCTTTGATACATACAAAAAGTAACATTTTTGACGACCGAGTTTACGTTTGATACAATAATGACCCCAACATTGTTCGATTCTTCCACTTTTCACCCCCCATCTACTCCTGCCTAAACAACAGCTAAATAAAATAAAAAAAAAAATGAACAGAAAGAACAGAAAGAGAGATCTTCGGATTCTTCTAGTCAGCTTTTATGGGTTAGCCAGAATCAAGAAGTTGACAGATTAGCGCGGTAAGAAAGAAGTTTGAATCCCTTAGAACGATTAAGAAAAAAGAAAGAAACTAAAAAACCCAAAAAAAGAGAGGCCAGACTCAATCAATCAAATCATATGATTGATTGATTGCTTTTCTAGTAAGACTGATTAGGCCAGAGGAAGAACTCAGCCGGATTTGGCGCCATAAGTCCCATTGGTCCTTGAACGTTGGAGTTATTATTAGACCCGGTCGAGTCAGTAGCTGCATTCACCGGAAAATGCTGGAAAAAGTTCTGTTGCTGCTGCTGCTGCTGATGGTGGTAAAGAGCAGCTGCTTCAAAAGGGATTCCACAAGGAATCATCTGAGATTGAGCGGCGGAATTAGGACAGAGAGCGAAGTTAATACTGCTGTGATTAGGAGATGACTGAAGCTGAAGCTGTTGCTGTTGCTGCTGAAAATGCTGAAGCTGATGATGACCGAGGGTTGGTTTCTGCTCTGCTGCAGCAGCTGATTCTAATGAGAGCTTAAGACGTTTCGCTGCACCGCCGATTGGAAGTGCACTCTTCATGATGGCTTCGACGTCGTAACGGTTCATCTCAAAGTTCGTCACAGCGTTTATCCCTCTGAACTTGATCGCTGCTATGTCGTATGCCTCTGCCGCTTCCTCTTCCGTTGCTACAACAACCACCAAACAACAATAAAAAAACTGAAACTTTTAACTAACTAATTAACCACACAGTTCGATGATTCTTGTTTATCTTTTGACTTACCAAAGGTTCCAAGGTAAAGATCTTTGTTGCCGGCGACACGGCCAATTCTTGCTTGCCAACGTCCTTGTTGATGATGCCTTGTCACACCTCTGTATATCGATGCTCCTCTAGAGAATCCGCTACTCTTCCTGCATTATATCGGTTTAACCTCAGGTTAAGGCTACTCTAGGACTAGGAGCACATATATAAACCATTTGATTCAAAAACATGATCTTTCTTTATGGAACTTACCTCCTAAGGGAAGCAATGAACTCTTGTTTGGTCATGTGCTTCATCTCCTCTACTTCTTTCGAGTAATTCGTAATCTAGAATCATTAGAGTGGATTATTAGTACAGAAAGATCAAGACAAACTCAAACCACTAGCGGAGTAGAGAAAGGAGGTGCTTACAGGAAAATTGGTGGTAGCAGTAGCATTCCAGTATTTAAGAGCTGCCAAATCATAAGCTCTAGCTGCCTTATCTTCTTTGTCATACCCACCTGAATCAATCACAAAACAATCATGTATAAAGGGATGTCCATTACTATTTATGTTCTTGTACGAATTTACTGATTGAGATATACTTCTTACCCAAGTATACTGTTGATTTAATGCCAATATCATCCACCAATGGCGCAAACCACACCAAGAGTACATACAAAAAAGGATAACAAATAAGATACTTGGCCAACGAAATGATCAAAATGCTTAATGAGATGTATCAAATATATCCAAAGATATTCTAACACAATTAATCAACCAATGATTTTGCCTAGATCAGGCTTAGGAGATAAACTAGTTGTCAACCATCATCATATTAATTTTAAAGATTTTTTTTTTTTTTTTTTTTTTTTTTTTTTNCAGAAAAGCAAAAGTGAGAATTTGAAATAGAAAAAAAAAAAAAAGAGAGAATAGAAGTTTTGGTTGTGGTCAAACCCTAGATCCCCACACTTGTGGTGGTACAGGTAGCCCAAAGCAAAAAATATAAAAATAAAGCAAAAGCCACTGAGAATATTCAGACTTTGCTTTGTTGATGTGAACACTACACAAATCAATCTGACACCCTTATGGACAGCAGAAACACTACACACTCACACTGAAAATTTCATTTAATTTGAAATTCCTGGTGATATTTCTTCACTACCAAACCTCTAAATCAAAATCAAACCCTCTGAATAAATTCAAGTACTCCTCCTAAGTCCTAACTTCAGACCCCTATAAAAGCTAAAACACTGAAGAAAGAGGCCAATGGACTCACATCACATAGCTACATAACATCAAATCACTTATGCTTAGCTTGACACAATGTATATACTATATAGGGTGGAAGAGAAATCTGGGAATAGAGGGTCAAAGTGGGTCCAATTAGATGTCAATCAAAGAAACAGAGATTGCATCATATAGGCAATGCAATGGGGACCCATCTTATGTACCTTTAGGCTTTAGTATGTGTAAGTGTGAAATGAAAGGATTGTGATAGGAAAAAAGAAACGTAATAAAGACAAAGGAACAAAATGGCGGCACCCTTCTGCTAAATATATGAAAAATCAACAACAAACAACAATAGCTAACTATTTATTTTTATTTCTTTTTCTAAGTCCTGACTCAAAAGTATTTTCAAGTTAAAAAAAAAAAAAAAAATCTTTGGCTCGTCCTTCACAAATGCAAACACCCAAAGTTCTATCAATCATCATATAAAGATATAGACAGATCAATAAATAAAAGAGAAAGGTAAAGCTTCTTTTGAATCTTGCATTCAATTTTCTTTGACAAATCCTTTGTCCTATAGTTCACTCTTCTTAGTCCTTCTAAAACCCACTTAAAAACATGGAATAAAACCAAAATGATTCACAAGAAAAACATCATGCTTAAACAATAACAGAGCCTTTGACCAAAAAAAAAAAAAAAAACAATAACAGAGTCACACGGATATCATCATTATTGATAATTTGATAGTAATAGACTAATAAAATGTTTATAGAAATTTGAAAAAAAAAAATGAAAGAAAAACATACCTTGACGTCCTTTCCTGGCCTGACCTTCTCTCCTACAGCTATTATCCCATAGATGAGCTTCATACCTTCCCGTCCATCTATGTCTGCAATCAATCAAAATTTTACATCATTTAATTACCAACAAAATAATCAAAACTTCAATAAAGTACTGTCTTTGACTAATTGACCCTTTGACAATGGCAAATCACTAAATCAATTTCCTAATCATAATATAAACATTTTTGTTTTTTATAATTTTGAACTTACCGAGTAACTCCTCTGTAAATCGAAGTCCTTTGCCCAAACGTATCAGCGATCTTCTTAGTACACTCCGATGTTTCCACCGCCACAACAGCCGTCTCCTTGTCAGAATCCGTCGTCTTCTCGTTGTTGTTGATTCTCTCACCATTGTTACTAGCTCGGTATTGGTGATCAGTGATCTGATTGTTATCACCGCTCCGGTGATTACTGTTGTTGGTGTTAACCCCGAGTGATAAAGCTCCTCCGGTGTTGCACCCACCGTGAAATCCTAGCTCCGGTCCAGAAGATTCAACCACGTGTCCCAGATACTCTCCGGCGGAGAGATGAGTCCGTCCGATGGATGCTGAGTCGTCGACCTCCGAACCGGAGTTGGTAGAGAAAGCGGATTGAAAACCGGCCATGGTTTTGAAATCGTGGTGATCGGAGTAAAACCCGGTCTGGTGATGGTTTTGGTTTTGGTTCTGGTGGTGACGTGGATCGTAGATTTGAGTGAGGGAAGAGTCTTGTGTGTCGGTTTGGCTGTTGTCGGAGTAACGGACGATTGAAGAAGAGTCGCCGAGAAAATCTTCGAGCTTAGGGATGTGATTCTGGGAATGAGTCTGTGGATCGACGAATGTTGTTAAGATAGTTGAATCCGCCATTGAAGCTCCTATCTGAGCTTCTTCTTTGAAAAGCTCCTGAGGTTTCTGATTCGACCAACCTAAAAAAATCAACACCAAAAAAAACAATCAGCAACGATATGAAAAGAAAATGATTTTCCAGTAAAATTAAATAATTTGGGTTGAGTAGTGAGAAAAGGAAATGGATTTTTAACATCGATTAGTATAGTGAAAATCAAACAAGGAAGCTCACGAGAAGTCTCTATTTTCCGTAGGAGAAGAAAAAATATCTAATTTTTGTAATTTTCTTTGCCTTTCTCGGGAAACAGACAAAGTCAGAGAGAAAACACGAGGGAGGCTGAGTTCAGCAACTCGGTTTATAGGGGATAAGCTACGAAAGTCGGTTACTAGAGCCTATACTTACACCTCTAAGCATGTACTGTGAAAACACCACAATCATTCGCGTTTCGTTCGTACATCACACAGAAGCAACCCAAAAAGAAAAAGAAACGGAATTTTCTCGAGAAAGTTGATTTTAAAATTTTACCATAGAAATTATCGAGGAGATAAGGAGAGGAGGAGGCGGCGGAAGAAGAGTCATAGGACACAAACTGAGACTGATCAGATGACCTCAACATCTCCATGGGTGACAGAGAAAACGTTAACCAGTTCGTCATCGGAGCCATCAAGTTTCTCTCTTTTCCTTTTTTTTTTATTCTTTTGCTTTTCCTCTCTCTCTCTTGTTTGTTGTTCTTCTTCTTCTTCTTCGGTAAAATCCTGATAAGATTATATTTAAAAAAAAAAAGTAGTAAAAAATTAGGAGAGAAAATAGAAAGAGATAGAGAGAGAGAATGGAACGCCTACAAAATTTCTAATGTCATTCTGCAGAAAAAGACAAAGAAGAAACCCAGAAAAAAGGTTGTTTCTTATATATTAGTATTACATACCTGATCAACAAGCGTTACACTAAGCTTTCAGAGCTTGTGCATTTGTGCGAAGAGGACTATTGAAATGCTCTTGAAGGAACGTTAATCACGAGGTAATATCAGAACAGAAGATCTAGTCTATTGCATGTCCTTTTATCTTTTTTTGAGTAAATAAAGTGTCTGAAGCTTTGGGGATATCAAGAGAAGAGCAAATGCATGTAAACCGGTGTCTGAGAGATTTGAATGACGAGAAAAGAAGAAGCTGAATCAGAAGCTCTTAAAGGAACTTCTGAGACGTATACTTATAAAGAAAGGGAGAGTATGAAAAAATATCGTTTCTTTAATTTAAAAAATAATAATAATACATTTGCAGTAGAGAGAGAAAGAATGTGCATGTAGAGAAATAGGAGAGAGAGAGTTAGAAAAAAAAAGGTGAGCGGTTTCTTCTGTGTCGCCCGGCGTAATACCGGAGGGGATTCTAGAGAGAGCTTATCTATTTTTAGCTTTAACTTTTTGTTTTTTGTTTTTTTTTTTATATTTGTTGGTCCGATTATTAAAAAAAGGTGAAAAACACTCTTCGCTAATTATATGACTAATATTTAAGACGTATCTTAATTCGTTTTGTTATAACTAGTTACCAAAAATTTGTTGGGCATCATTCATTTGTGCAAGTCTTAAAACTTTGACCATCACATATGCGTAGGTTTTGTACTTTTGTTATACGTTTATACGTTTTGGACGGTATTTATATATATAACCAAAAAATGAAAACGTTTTATTCGGTGGCCACGAAAAAAACGAGAACTAGTTTTACAAATGTCACTTTAACTTTGGGGAGAGATAACAATGTTACATTATCGTCATTTTTATCAAACTTACATATATTACTAATAATTTGGTTTATATAATGTTTGCAATTTTGTATTTATTTTTTATACAATATATATATATATTTTTTTTTTTTTTTTCTTTTTGTGACGTTAAAATGTTGCTACACAAAAGTTTTTCCAAAGACATTTCATTTAACCTTTCTGCTAAGAAAATATTAAATTTTACGCTAAACTAATTTATTTTACTATTCTTTCTAACTCCTCTTCTCAGAGATACAGTTTTTGCGAATTCTTCGATTTGGAAAAACGATAGATTTGTTTCGAAGGTGACTTTTATAGCACTGCGGGGGAGAAATTTTGTCCAGAACAACTGAACAAGGTCGCAAAAGATCTGGGAGACGATTCTGGAATTTACTAAACTACCCCTAAAACTTACCATACCAAACCAAACCACTAGATGTTTTGTTCCCAGACTCTCCACTTGTCGTACATGCATTGTTTATCTCTCCTGCCCCACCTTAATAACCCACCCAACCTGATTTTGCTCGTTCGGGTCGGGTTTTTTAAATCTTTTTTTTACTCAGCTACGTCTTTTATTTACAGTTTAACTCCTCTTTAATTAATATTTCATATTCAGGTTCTCTTATTTCTATTTTATTCTAAATTTGTCAGGTACAAAATAGATACAATTAGATCCAACCTATTTTTCCAATTATTGAAGGTCTTTGATTATGTATCCGGTTATTATTTAAACTGTGGTAAACGAATGATATTTACACTCATTTAGTTTCACACAAATAATTAATTTCTCTATTTACAAATGAATTTATATTCTGTACTTTAAATTAGTTAAGATATGTAAACAATGTTTTGTGAGAGTGGCTCAGTTATAATCTTATAATGGTAGGGGTATATTAAAGTTTAAGAGGGTAATAGAGTAGGATGCAAAGGGAGAAAACAAATACTACTAGCTATGCTATAACTTTTCGGTCAAAAGAAAATGGTCAATTTCCTGGTTAAAATAAAATTCGGCCGCTGTTAAAATACTTTTTCTTGTATATATTGTATTGTATTGTATTGTAGTATTGATTATAGGCTGTTTGTTTTCCCCTTAAACCCAGCCTAACATAAAATCAAATCGAAAACTTTTGCTATTAGTAGTCTTGATTAAAATATTAATCCTGAAGAAGTTGAGAGATCGAGAAACAAAAGAAAAGGCTTGTGGGGAACAACCCGCCAGATGAGGAGGCGGGTTTCCTCTGTAAAAAACGAAGCAAATAAAAATAACTATTTTAAAGTGAAAGAAAGAAAGGCCCAGCAATTAAGGCACGTGATTAGGGCTTTGATGTCGTATTATTTAATATCTATGAGGCATTTCGTATCCTAGACTTCTACTTTATTGAACCTCTAATATCATTTTTTTTTTTTTCTGAACATAAACCTCTAATATCTTCAACATTCAATCTTTAATACATAGTTCGTATCTCCAAGAAGAAAAAAAACTTAAAAGTATATATAGTTTTTAAAACAAATATCTACCGTCCTTTTAAGTAGATGGAGTGTGTTTAATTTTACCACTTTCCTGATTTTTCTTTTTTGGCCATTTTTCCCAAACTTATTTGATTTTTTCTTTTTAGTTTTAGCTCCAAACCAATTAGGTCCTTTCGTTTTTACTGATATTGATATATAACAACAACAACTCGATAAGCAATCAATATATACACTTTACTTGATCGAGTAAACAGTACACAAGCTTGCAAATTTTACGTTTGAACGTACGTAGTTACAGCCTACCAATAATGAGAATTAGCTAGACAGTTACCAGTTTTTAGCAATTTTCATTGAACCAGTATGTCAATATAGAGAACATCTTTTTTTTTTCTTTTCTTAATAGCTCGAAATGAAATCATGGACACGAGGTATAGTGAACGTTAGCTTGAGTATCGTTAGTGGAATAACAGATTAAGGATAATAAACGTCTATCATTAATATATGAAACGTGTATTAGTCGGTCCACCGAGATGGAAACACACAGGTTTGGTCGATTCGCTTTATATGTGAAAGTGTACAAGGCATGCCTTTTGATAAGCGGACACGACAATGGGGAGTATCTGTCCGTTGACCTAATGGTTGACCATCGTCAGGATTGTTTACATGCTGATAGATTTGGTCTGCTTTCGATCGAATATGTTGACTGTTGAATTGTTGATATATGGGCAATTTGATATGTGTAATTCTTTAAAACGGCATATTTGATGATGTAAGTGTCATAATTTCGTGAAGCACTTCCTCTTCAAAGCTAGTTTCTCAACTGGATTTGTTGTACTTGAACTGTGTATATATATATATATATCTCCTTTCGTTTCAGGGTCTTTCAAAACTATTCATTCATAAATATGCTTAATTAGTGATCATAATATATAATCTAAATATTAAAATCTTACATTTTTAAAAAACTATCAAAATTGTTATATGTACATAATGTTAGAAATTAAATCATGTTGCTCAGTGAACCTTTGACAAAAAAAGAATTGATGGTCAATCACGAAATTAACAAGTATATTTCTGTACGATATAATAACGTAAACCGCAATCAGAGATTGTCGTTCATACTGAAACGTAGAAGCCAGGGTTCAGAGAAGAAAATTTTAAAACAGAAAGAATACGTTAAAGTTGTGCGATATCCGGATCCTCATGGGTGTTTTTGTTTAAAAATACTACGGGACGTGGCCTCTCGTTAGGGTTCTGGCTAGCGTGATGTGGCATTGTAGTCATTAAAAGGTATGGATGATACATTCGGTTACATACTTTAAAATACCTAAACATTTATCCTCACTTATTGCTATCCTCATTACTCAACTCAACGTTTATATATCTTTCCTCTAATTATATATATGCTCTGGAAGACTTGGCTTTAAAATCTCTTAATTGTATTTGCATGTGAGATCACACGTGGGGATGGTCACACCTGCCCCTTTGTATCGAATGTTAACCCTTTGACGATAAAAGCTCAAAGTTCGTATATATGTATATTAATCTGATTGGAACACCGCGCGAACACATATCTTCTTTATTTCTATTTAGTAATTCCCTGCGAATCATATAATTTATAAGTACCACGTCATCACACGTGGCTGAATCTAGCAACTTGAGAGGATAAACACATGCTTCCACATTATTTCCCTCCTTCCCCTTTTGAGTGATTCATATTAATAATATAGGATATTATGATAGTATTCTGTTCTCTTACACGTAAGTAGTCGTAGATATATTTTGATCATATCACAGGTTTTCTCTCATCCAATACTATATGTCTATATCAACGAGTGCTCGTTGAAAATGTCCCAAAATAAACTCTTTATATTACCCGTTAATACAATGTCATAATATTCTGAAGGAAAGGATATTTAGTTTTGTTCCATGATGGGAATAAATTAAGTTTTTCTATTTAAAATATGCTACTTGTGCTTTATTGTCGAACTAGATTATGTACATATCGACCATCCATCGTGATTCTAAACACTGCGAATCAAATTATCTATAGTATGGATAGCTATGCAGTTTCGCCTATATATAAACAATGAATCATCGTTTAATAATTAGAATATACAACTGGTGACACTGTGGTATAAAATTAAAATCTGGTAGCAAAAAATACACATTTTCTAACTATTATGTTTTTACTTGTTTCTCAATTCAAGAACATAACACAATTTAACACCCAAAAGTAAATTTTCGTTACCAAATGGAGATTTGTAATTGAGTTTCTTAGGTAAAATGTAACCAGTAAACATGTGCATTCAGTAAAAATACAATGACAAACAAAAAGCAATGTATTATTAATTTTACAAGAAAAAGTATTGTGAACAACCCCTCAAAACTGTACAGCCATGACAATAAGAGTTCACATCGTACATAAAAGTAAAGGTGTGAAGGATGTTGATTTATAACGTGAACATAGCTTATTAAATTTTAATTTCCGAAATTATTAATCAGCTCTTAAAGAGTCTTTTACCAACAACACAGACTTTCCTAATCATCATCCTTATCTTGGATACCCAGCAATTTCTTTAAATAATGCAACAATTATGATTCATCTAAATTAATGTTGTTTAATAGTTTGTGAGGTCCAATGACTAGTGCTAAGTGTATCAGTTGCTTTTGACCTTTGACCGAGGAGGCACGTGCGCAGCATCTTTTGATTCATAACGTTTCCGGTCGAAGATTTCGGTGTTGCACGTGCGACACTGTCCTCCTTTCTATTATCTTAATCTCTCATCTTTTGTCTTAATCTCCTTAACTAAACCTTCTCTTTAATTCTTTTTGTTCCCCCCCAAAAATACTTCTTAAAATATTTATCACTTTAACCCTTTTTTTTTTTTTAAACCTTAGGATGTTTTGGTTGTATTAGGTAATTTGTAGGGGCAAAGACCCAAATTAGCAGTATGAGAACAAAAATTTAGCAGTGAAACACCATACTATTATTTTAAATGGTGGTGTGTACAGCTTTTCGTACAGAAATTACGACGATTATGTAGATGACCAATCGGTTTATATATTCCATTTATCAGTACTAAAAAATTTTATACACCGCCACTAAAATAATTATAGAGGGAAAAAAATGTAAGAAGTTGTATTTGCCACAAAGTGATGATGCGGATATCTGTTAAGTAAAACCAACCATTACCGTAAACAAGAAAAAAACAAGATCAACCAATACATAAATCACGTATACACGTTTTTGTTATACAAAAAGAATAAAATATTTGTACCAAAAAAAAAAAAAGAATAGAATAAACATGTTTATGTCTGACAGTAACTCCGTGTTTGAAGGTAATTTAACCACTTGGGGTAATGATGCTTGCACTTTGCACACTTCTTAAAAATTCTTATTATGTGTACCATAGAATAACGAGTAATTTTGATACAACCGCTAATTAAAGTATCAATATAACAGATATAGACGTTAAAAAAAAAATACTCCAATGAGTAGTTTATTAGATTAGTTACTAGTCACAAAACCTGATAAATTTATTTGTTTTAGTTCCTTTCTTTTACAGCAAAGATCACGAAGAGGATGTATGAATCGTCCCATTAGTCAAACAAAACAGCCGTGGAAGCTTAGACTAACGCGATTCTGCTAGCTGTAAATAGATGGATAGCCAAATGTTTTTGTCCCCTTTCTTTAAAAGTTAGAATAGTAAATATGAAAGCTATTTTTTGTTTATTACACATCATAAAAGTATAGATATAAAGTCCTTCACAAGCTTAACCAATATTATTCATAAGTTACAACTTACAACTATAAACTTTTAATATTTTTGACATTTTAGGCCAATAACAATACATTAAAACAGTAAAGAGTAATCGGATACAAAGTAGGATTTGTCTTGACGTTTGCTACAATACTTTGATTCGAAGTCACCATTTGTCAACTTTTGCCATCTTATTTTACGAAATTTAAAATTTACCCTAAAACTTCTAATAACATAATTCATTAGGCTATTTAAAATATAATTGGGCTTCTTATAAGTTTTGTAATACGAAAAACGGGCCTTTAATGAGATATTCAAGGATCCAGCAAGAAGATATCTCAAGGCAAGCCCACGTTTTGCCTTCGCTTGTTCAGATCAATCTCTTAACAACACATTCATATTTAGATTCCAAAGGAAGAAAAGTTAAAAAAAAAAGTGATGAAAAATATTTAAATTCATTCACATTTGATGTAGTACAGTAGTAGTGGTACATGGAAAATGTTAGAAACCAGGCTTCATCTTCTTATACATTGAAGGTTGCATACAAGAGAATATGGACAGTCTTTGCTTCTTTGGCTTTATATCAAAGATAAACGACCTCAAAGGAATACGAGTTCTCATATCTTGCGAAGAAGATTGCACATTCGAACGGTTCTTTGATTCAGCAAGTGAAAACTCTTCACTCAATTTCTCAAGTGTCTTATCAGCTTCCTTGTGCAATTTGGTAACTTGATCTAAACCTGCTTGCAGCTCTTCTGCTATCCTGTTGTTCTCCTTCTTCATGTTTGAAACCTCACCTTCAAACTTAGCTGCTTGGTAAATCGTAAACTTCATTTCCGAGTCTTCAGAATCTGTTTTGAGAGCTTCTGTTATTTCATTCTGTAAGTCGCTCAAAGTTGAAGCTCTTAAGTCAATTTGTTCCTTTAGAAGCAAACTTTTCTCCAGCCAGATGGTTAGTTCTGTTCGGATCTCGCTTAGGTGTTTGTAAATAGGACGAATATCTGATCTGAGAGAAGGCTTATCTTGATTCTTTTGCTCTATGATCTTCGATAACTCGACATGCAAGTCCTTAATCCCGGTATCAAACTGTTGTATCTGTCCAAACGAGTTGCTAAACTTCACCAACAGATTCAGATTCTCGCTTAGTAATGCATCAACTCTTGCTCCGAATAGCTGTTCATTTGGTGACAGCATCTGCTTTTGACCAGCTATTGCATTCATAGCGTTGTCTTCTCTGAAAATCAGCATGAACAATTGGTCCTTTTGTTTTTGATCCTTGGCTATGACTTGTTGCAGATCATCACCACCAGTACCACCATCATTTTGACCTTTTATCAGAAGGTCGAGTCTATGGTTTAAGACTCTGAGCTGTTCATCTTTCATGGTGTTTTCACTCTTCATTCTTGTTTCTGTTTCATCTAACATCTTCTTCACTTCCTTGTAGTTCCGAAGCACTTTGGTGTATTCTGTTAGCAAATGTTTCTCTCTGCCTTCAATCCCATGTGCAAGCAACTTCTGCAAGAACGCTTCATCTTCAGTTCCAATGTCTGATTTTGGTGATAATGAAGCTTCATCTTGGTTAACATCTCCAGACACAACTGATGAATCATCAAGATTTTCCTCTGGAAGCTTTGTATCTGTCAAAGATCTTGGATCTTGAATTGGCACATAAGTAGCCTTGACTTCTTCTTCTCCACCACCTTGATTCAAGCTTTTTAATCTCTCAGACAAGAAAACTAGTTTAATGTGAGTTAGTGTAAGGTGTTTTTCAATGTTCTTGCTCTGTTTTTCCACTGCATGATCTATATCCTCAATACCCTTGAGCTTCTTATCTCTCATGTCAGTATTTTCATCACTTTGAGATGAGTTTTTTTCCATTTGCAGAGCTCTAATCTGTGCCCTGAGATCATCGATCTCTTCTCGTAGCCTATGTATTAAAGCTGCCTGAGAGGCGAACAAGCTCTCCAGATTGATCACATCATTCACAAGCTCATCGATCTTATCAGCCACACCTGTTATGGTAACACAGGATTTAGCAGCAGCCTCAAAGTCAGATTCTTCGTTTACCTTCTCCTCCAAGGACTCAAACTCTTCATTTCTCTGATTTATTTTTCCATCAGAAATGTTACCAAATTCCTCCGTTGATTCTCTGATCTGGTTTCTTGCAATCTCTGTTTCTTTTACATTCTCTTCCTGTTTATCTCTCAGCTCTTGCAGTTTCTCTTTGCACGATTTGAGAGCTGTGGTGGACATCAAAATCTGAGCTTCTTCATTTTCTATAACAACTCCTTGGTCGAACTCGTCTTGCAGACTACAAACCTTGCCTTGTTTCTCTATAATACTATTTTCAATCTCCCAATATTTTGCAAGTCCACTCTCGTAAGAAGTCTTGACAAACTCTTTCTCAGTCTGCAAAACAAGAATCTCTTTCTGCAACTTATCAATCTCATCCACCGCCTCGGCTTTACTCAGACCGGACTTGTTAACAACGGTCGAGGCATCATCATGTCCTCTAATAAGTTTCCTCATCTTTGCAGCCTCATTGTCTTTTATAGGAAAATCAGGAACCTTTGGAATATTCTGATTTGATGGTGCATTATTGTTGTGAGTCTTTGATGATGAGACGTGATCACGAGGAGAAGAATCTTCGTCCTCGTTCATGGCGAACTCAGGGACTTGTTCAGGAAAAACAGACGCAATTGTGGTGTTTGCGTTTTGGAGCTCCTTGGAGATATGATCATACCGTTCAGCTAAAGCACGATAAGCCTTGAAAGATTCTTCAACGAAACTTATCAATTCAGGCCTTCTCTTGTAATACATTTCTGCACGCTTAGCAAATGAATCTCCTTCATCTTCCAAGAGCTTAAGTGCGTATTGCACCTTCTCCTCGATGTCTACGTACGAATACGTTTTATCAAAAATTATGAAACGTGATAAAGAAGTTACCAATCAATCTATGGAATATATGCATGTAACGTAACGTGATGTTACCTTGGAGGTTTTCTTCGAGCCATTTGGATTGTTTGGTTCGAACGTGGCTTGCCCACCACCATGAGTACGCATTGCTCGCAGCCCTTCGTAGCATCCTTATTCTCTGAGATCTTCTTTTGTTAATCAACACATTGAAGAAAGTCTCTTATTTACTTCAATATATTATTCTGTTTTTGAAGTTTTTTTTTTTTTTTTTTTTTGNTGAAGTTTTTTTTTTTTTTTTTTGTTGAGGTAAACCAAAAGAGATGCGTTTTCTTGTTTTTCTGTAAATATTGTTGGTGAAAGAATGGTGGAGAGGAAGATTCGGTGTCTGAAGATGACACACAATAATATGGTAAGTTGCTATTTAAAACGCATGCAACATTGGATCTGAATAGTCCAAAGCACATGTGATCGCAAAATTATTGGATCGATATTCACGGCCACACAACCTTATGTGTCTGATGACTCGATGTTTTGTTGATCCTCAAACGAAAGAGTATCATAAACAAAGATGTCTCCATAAACTAACCAAGAATATTTGCTTCTTGATTCTTACTTTTTGTTTTATTATTGTTTCTTTTCTATTTTTAGGTTACTTGACTGAAAGACACATCATAAACGGTCCTGAGATTACAACAGAGGCGCAAAAATGAAAGAATACAATCCATTGATAGATAATTAGATCCCAACAAAGACAAAATACATTGTTCGTGTTTTTTTTTTTTTTTTTCTGAATTTGTAGCAAATTGTACAATGTTAATTAGAGCAAGAAAAGAAATAAACCATACAAATAAAGCACACGTTTATACCATTTTTAATAATAATTGATCCCTAAAATAATGTGTAACAATGCAAGATTTTGGCCGGTAAAAAATTGGATGGGGTGTGCTAATAAGTAATAACAATACAAAAATGGTAAATAAAAATAAGATGCGATTATGCGGGAGCATCATTCAACATTCACACACGAACGAATCTATTCGCCGCACGGGTCTGACGTGTCGGCAATATGTTCACCACTTTACCCGGAACGTTGCTCATTTCGAAACGGCACCGTATTCTCTTGTCTGCGAATTGCGAAGCCCTTCCTTCGTCCCCTCCTCGAAGAAGTTTGAAACCCTGGAATTGTCTTTGTTCCCTTGATTTTTGATTCTGGGGTAAGTTTAATTTTTCTCCCGCTAGGCTCAGTCTTTCGATTGTTAACTCCGATTTTGAAATTCGGTTATCGTTTGCCACTGTGATTCACTTTTTGTTTCTACTTATCTTCGGGTTCTGTATATGTGTACGTCGAGGGTGCATATGTTGCTCCTTTTTAAGGAAATTCGAACTTTTTCTCCTCGGAATTAGGGTTTGATCGACCAATTTTATGCCTTTTCTTACGCTCTAGCTAGTGATTGGCGACGTTGGTTTGGTGTTTGGTCTTTTTTTTTTTTTGTTCCAGAGGAATCTAGGTTTGTAATATTTGATGCTTTCCTTGAGATGAAATTAGGTTGGAGTTAAGCTGTTTTAAGTTAAACTTAGTTGTCTAGTTGGGATTGTGATCCATAATTCTTATGCAAGCTGCAAAATTTATGTTAATGGCAATGAATATGCATAATTTTTCTATTCGCTGATGCAAGGATTTCATTGGATCAGATACATAGGTTTAAACGGCGTGCTTAATTTCCATAGTGCAGGGACGGTGTTGGCATACGTTAGTTCCTTTCCGTCAGGCTGTGAGGCTTATGATCGGTGCTACTAACGCCGCTTGCTAACGCATTTGACTCTGCTCAAAGTATGGCCCTTTATGGTTCATTGCAGTTGTCCCATGGCCTGGGTCTTTGCAGAAACCAAGCGTGCTACAAGCCAGAAAATGTATGTTTATTCCATTTTAGCCCTGGAATTGTCTCTTATTCATTTCTCCCCTTCTTCTTTCTAATATGTGCTTGTTCTTAGAGTGCCATGAGAAGGAGGCTGCATATATCAAAGGGTCCTCTCTCATTAGGTGTTCCGGTAATATTTCAAAAACAGCTTAGTTTTGTTATTTAACTTGGTTTGCTTCTGATATATAATAACAATTTATTTTTTTCTGTATACAGTTGGGGCAACATGATTTCGGAAATGTTTTACTCTCAGATTACCTTCGTAGGCCTATCTCTTCAGTACTATGCAGAACCACCGCTTTTAGGTGTCATTCTTTTTCTATAGGAGGCAAGGCAATTGAACCTGCTATTAAAGCTGCCAATGTGGTGCTAGCAAAGTAAGACTTCTTGTTTCTTATCATCACATGCAGAATGACCACCTTGGAAAATTGTGAAACTACCATAATCTCTATTAGTTGATCTCCGTGGCATAAATGAATTTTATTTTACTCTAAGAACTTGCGGAAGTAGCCGAATCACTGACACGTGCATGCTTTGTCATTGCCATGATTCCCCTTAAGGCAGTTGTAATTTTTTTTGGTGGGGAATTTTGAGGGGGCGCATTTATGTTTCGGGTAATTTCTCTTGTTCCTTCTCAATGCACTCCGAAAACATTTTCACTCAATGGTTTTCAGGTCACACGGATTAGTACAACAATTCCCTTTCGTATATAAGTTGGTTCCAGCTGTTGCTCTTCTTGTTTTCTCCCTGTGGGGTTTAGTGCCTCTTGTTCGCCAAGGAAGAAACCTATTACTCAATGTAGGTTTCACCATTTTCAGTTTTTTATGTATTTTTTTGTATAATGCTTTCCTTCCCGTGCTGCCTCAGCTCAAATTAATGGTGCCAATTGTATATGATGTTCTGAAACTTTATGGTTCAATCATTGTAGAAGAATGATAACGGATGGAAAAAGAGTGGTACGTACCATGTTATGACTTCGTATGTTCAACCGCTGCTCTTATGGTTAGGAGCTCTATTCGTCTGCAGGTATATCTATCAAGGAGTTCCTCCGTACTCTCTAATGTTCATCGTTGAGATACTTATATGAAGTGCTTTGTTGAGATAATTGATAAATGGTTTCTTTCTGGTGACTAATCGTTATATAGGGCATTAGATCCTGTTGCTCTTCCTACCGAAGCTAGCAATATTGTAAAGGATCGGCTTCTGAATTTTGTGAGGTCATTGTCAACAGTACTTGCATTTGCCTACTGCCTATCAAGGTAAGCTTGCTGTCTTTGTTTCACGTGAAATTGTTGTGTGGTAATCTCATGGCTTCTGATTTTGGTTGGATGTTCCCATGCAGCCTTATCCAACAAACACAGAAGCTCTTCTCTGAAACAAGTGACCCAAACGATACAAGAAATGTATGTAATGTAACACTCATAAAAAAAAAAAAAAATGGTTAATTAACTTTTTCCGTGTTCATCCAGAAATATCTGTAGAATTATTATTCTGAGAATGTTTGGTCTATCTTACATGTCTAAGCTTTGTGTTACTGCAAGTGTCTGCTTGCAAGATCATTAATTTAATTGATTTTGCTAATTTTCCCTTGGAATGGTACAGATGGGATTTCAATTTGCTGGGAAAGCATTATACTCAGCTGTATGGGTTGCTGCTGTTTCACTTTTCATGGAGTTGCTGGGTTTCTCTACACAAAAGTGGCTCACTGCTGGAGGTCTTGGGACAGTTTTGATTACTCTTGCTGGCCGAGAGGTGAAACCTGAGTCGCAATTTGATTACTAGTTTCTTTTCACTTGTTATGAAAAAATATTTCATTAAAACTGAGTTTTGGCCGTTCCAGATCTTGACAAACTTTCTTTCAAGTGTTATGATTCACGCAACCCGGCCATTTGTTCTGAACGAGTGGATTCAAACAAAGATTGAAGGCTATGAAGTTTCTGGTACTGTGGAGGTAAGTATCATAATCTTCGAGCTCAGATATCCATGCATGTCATTCCTATGCGTGAACATGTCCTTAAGATTAGCCAACTAACTTTCTCAAATGGTTGTTGCAACGCATTTACAGCATGTTGGTTGGTGGTCACCAACGATAATAAGAGGTGAAGATCGCGAGGCAATTCACATCCCAAATCATAAGTTCACAGTCAATGTCGTGAGAAACCTTACGCAGAAAACTCATTGGCGTATCAAAACTCACCTAGCAATCAGTCACTTGGATGTTAACAAAATAAATGTGCGTTTGCTAATTCCCACATGGTCGTTAACTCGTTATACAAGTTATGTGTCAATAATAATGGAGTTTATTTAGCTGATCCTTATTTTGAACCTTTTCAAACAGAATATTGTAGCTGACATGCGGAAAGTATTGTCCAAGAATCCTCAAGTTGAGCAGCAAAGGTTACATAGAAGGATATTCTTGGAGAATGTCAATCCAGAAAATCAGGCCCTCGTGGTTAGACTTCATTGCTTATCTTCTTTTTCACCCATTTTGAAGCTAAGATGAGATATTTTAGGAAGCATTGGATTTTCTGGTTCTTACATCTGATTCTCATTTTGACAGATACTAATCTCTTGTTTTGTGAAGACGTCCCATTTCGAAGAATACTTATGTGTAAAAGTAAGTTGAAGTCTTTCATCATATCATTTACCCCAATTGCAGTCTTTTTTTTTTTTTTTTTGGTTTGGTTTAATTTTTNGCTTAAGTTTTACACTCTTGGCGAAACAGGAAGCTATATTGTTGGACCTTCTTAGAGTCATAAGCCATCACCGAGCACGTCTAGCTACACCAATCCGTACAATCCGGAAGATGTACACAGACGCCGACATGGAAAACTCACCATTTGGAGAATCGATATACGGCCCTGGAGGTGTTGCTTCTCGGCGTCCTTTGATGCTAATCGAACCCTCTTACAAAATCAACGGAGAAGACAAATCGAAATCTCAAAACCGTGCATCAAAACCAACCGCAGAGCAAGAAAACAAGGTTTCCAGTCCAAAGTCCAAAGAAACGTCTTCTCCAGACCCAAAGGTGAATGTGAAGGTAGGAGAGTCGCCGGTTTCTGATACCAACAAGGTACCTGACGAAACAACAGGAGTTAAGCCAGGAACGAAACCGGTCTCTAAACCGGCTATCACCGCAAAGGATGCAACAGAAACATCAGGAGCTGAGAAACCAAAGGCAAAGAGAAGTGGTAGCACAGTAAAGTCAGCGCAGAACGAAACAGATGGTCCGACATCATCAGTGTCTAGATCAGCTTTGGAAGAGAATATAGTACTGGGTGTTGCACTAGAGGGCTCAAAGAGAACACTTCCAATTGAGGAAGAGGTACATTCTTCTTCCATGGAAACGGATGCTAAAGAACTCACAGGTGCTCGCAGATCTGGAAATGGCCCAATGGTGGCTGAGAAGGAGCAGAAAGATGGCCAATCTCAAACAAGCTCAGGTTCTGCTTCAAGTGAAGAGTGAGATGGAAAGCTAGCAACATTTTTATTACAGTATTACACTCTTTATGTTGTAATGCGATCGAAATTAATTGATTTTTAATGATTGAAAAATTCTGGAAGTTGGGGGTTGATAATGTGATTTATTAAATATCGGGGTGGGTTTCGAGATAGTTGGGAGAAAGTATGGGTTTAAATCATAAATATCCGGAAAAGACGGTTGAGAAGTAGATCACCTGTCTCTCTAATTCATAAATGCTCCGACTTTTCGATCACTCCGCCATAGAATCTGCTCTGTGCTCTTTTAGGGGAGCTCGAACTTGGAAGAATCTTTCTTAGCTTAGTCGCGCTATCTCCACTTCCAATGGCGGGCTTTCTCTCCGTCATCCGTCGCTTGTACCTCACTCTCTACAACTGGATCATCTTTGCTGGATGGCAAGTCGAATTCGGCAATTCCTTACTGTTATGTTATTCTTCGTATTGTCTCGTGGGTTTCTGTTTTCTCTCGGATTTGACTTTGTTTTGGTGACAATTGGGGTTTTAGGGCTCAAGTTTTGTACTTTGCGATAAAGACTTTGAAGGAAACGGGATATGAGAATGTCTATGAAGCCGTCGAGAAGCCTCTCCAGCTTGCTCAGACTGCCGCTGTTCTCGAGGTCAGTCTGCCATGAATTTCCTTGTCTTTTGCATTTTCCGACTGAACAGTTGGTGCACCTTGTTGCAACTGATCATTTCCTGATTCGAATCTGGATTTTTGGGAATTTTCCGGGTATGGAGCAGATTCTTCATGGATTAGTAGGTGAGTGATCTGATCCCTTACACTAGTTTTGGAATTTTCACTACACCATCTTGACAAAAACTCTCTCAAGATCATTGACTGATTCGTCTTCTGATGTGTCTCTAAAACTCGAATAGGTTTGGTCAGATCTCCTGTGTCTGCAACTCTGCCACAGATTAGTTCAAGGCTTATTCTCACTTGGGGAATCCTATACAGCTTTCCAGAGGTTACTTAGAAAGTTACCAGCATTACGAGTTGATCATCTCTTTTTGATAGTTGCCATTTTCATCATTTGATCTTTTCAAACATGTTCCGTTACTTTCAGGTCCAATCTCATTTCCTTGTTACGTCGCTGGTCATAAGCTGGTCTATCACGGAGGTGATTATATATTTCTACTCTTTGTTTTGCTTCTCTTCCTGATGTTTTGGAAGTTTCCTGTTACATGGATTGTTCAAGAGATTCGCTGTTGCTATATTTCTAGCTGTTAAGTTAGGCATGACTTGTTGAAATTAAAATTTGAGCCTTACAGATCATTTCTTGCTCTTTAACTCCACACCGGGGAAGTCTTCTTGTTTGGTTGAATAACCCGGTCTGAAATGCTGCAGATTATTCGCTACTCCTTCTTTGGTCTTAAGGAAGGTCTAGGCTTCGCACCTTCATGGCACTTGTGGCTCAGGTATGCAGTATAACATGCCTTGATAATTGATAAACACGTAAACCTGGTCTCAATTTATTTTGTTTCTTTCTTTTGATCTGTTTCAGATACAGCAGCTTTTTATTGCTATACCCTACGGGTATCACCAGTGAAGTAGGACTTATCTACCTTGCCTTACCACACATCAAGGTAACACTAACACAACACGCTCATGTCAATTTGAACCATGAAGCCATATTATATGTTTCATTTAGTCTGTGAACTCTCCATAGATCGAGTGAAGTTGGATGCTATGTATAAAGTTTAGGATTTTCTTATGTATATGGTTATGGTTTGATTCTTGAATGATCTCATTTGCTTCTATCTTTTTGTTTGTTTCCTTTTTCCTGCAGACATCTGAGATGTACAGCATTAGGATGCCTAACGCATTGAACTTCTCATTCGACTCCTTCTATGCAACGTTACTCGTCCTTGCAACCTACGTCCCAGGCATGAACTCAGTTGACCTTTCTTAAAGAACATAACTCATGCATGTGCTCACTTCTGATCTTGTCACTAACTGGGTTTTGAGCTGTTGCAGGAAGTCCGCACATGTACAGGTACATGCTTGGGCAGCGAAAGAGAGCTCTCTCCAAATCCAAGAGGGAATAAAAATGCTGTAGACAAGAGACCGAAGCTCATCAGCCGGACTTTATCCTCTTGTGTGGTTTCTTTCATGTTGTACTCTTCTCTTTGTTAAGACTTTTTAAGTCTTTCTTTGAGCCTCAATTTTTCTTTACTTTGACGGCAATTGTGTAATCTTATGCCTTGTCTAAATTAGGAGTACGAAAATTATTGGCTCCCTTATCTCTGTGATCTCTGCGTTTGACACACCATAGATTGATCTAATATAGAAAGTGAAAATAAAAATTACCTAGGCTAAAATTGGTCCAAGAATCATGTGAACTTTGGCTTATGAAATTGACAAAACAATTGTGAAATTATTATTCGTTTATACTCTTTGTCATGATTTAAAAACAAATGTTTTGAGATATCAGTACATAGAAAAGTCAACGTAGTTGCTGTCAGAAGAGAGAAGAGTGAGCGTAGATGGTTGTAATGACCAAAAATCGAACACGATAAGGCGTCGTGAAGTTAATACAAAGCACAAAATATTTGTGTCTCTTAAAGCTTCAGGGTCGTCTCGTCCCTCATAAATTATTTTCTTCATTTTTCAAAACAACCAAAAGTGAAAAAATCCAGAAAACGGCATCGTATCGCTTTCCATAAAATCAAAAGCACCTTCTCTGCCTTTCATTTTTTTTTTGTATACCCGACCGAGGGAAAATCCGCAATGGGAAGCCAAAAATAAAAATAAAAATCTTCATTTCTCGTAAATAAAATTCAACATTTTTTGCTTCGATTTTTGCTTTGAATTTTGGGTTTTTGTGTGTGTGTGTGGAAGAAATGGCGGATCAGAGAAGTAAAACCAATAGGTGGAACTGGGAGGTGAGTGGATTCGAACCGAGGAAGTCGTCTTCGAATGCATCGTTTGAGGAAAGCAGTCACCGTTCGACGGGTCCGCTGCTGCGTCGGTACTCGATTTCAACGGCTTCGCATCCGCCTCACTCCTCGGAGCTCCCGAAGCAAACGCTTGCTTCTAAGGTTTATGGATTAAAGGAGAAAGTTAAGGTGAAATGTCAGTTCCTTTTACACTTTACTCCGGTTCCTTTACACTCCACAGTCCATTCCAGTGAATATTGATTGGTTTTTTTTTTAAGTAAAGACTGAATTTTTGTGCTTAGATTTGACCGTTTCAGTAATTTTGATGCTGGCAAGTTTTACAACCGCATTTTTGACATAATTTGCTAAATTTTTTTAGTTGAATTGATTAAAAAGATGTGCTTTTTATTTTCTAAAAAATGTGAGCTGAGTCTGTAGAAGTTGTGCTCAAATAGGCAAGGCTGTGTTATTGGGAGATTTGATGGAAGTTTAGTGTGTGGGATTTTTATCTGGTTGAAGCGACTGCTTATCGAGAAATAAACGTGCCTTATTACAGCTTGCAAAGGAAGATTACCTGGAGTTGAGGCAGGAAGCCACCGATCTGCAGGAGTATTCTAATGCAAAGCTTGAGAGGGTTACACGTTATTTAGGTGTTCTGGCTGCGAAAAGTCGTAAATTGGGTAAGTTTTGTGCTCCATCACTGTATTCCACGAGTTGTTCTGAAGAAAATGTAATTTGTGCCAAGAAAAGAGTTGGTTGGCCTCTTTCCGTTTACTCTCGATGTCAGAAAGTTGTTGAATCGATCTACCTACCTCTTGTGGTGGCGTTTTCGTATTTGATTTGTTTTGTACTGTTTTTGTTCTATTCATTTATCTACTTAAACCACCACAGATCAATTCGTTCTTGAGACTGAGGCTAGGATATCTCCACTTATCAATGAGAAGAAAAGACTGTTCAATGACTTGTTGACGGCCAAAGGTACCAATCTTCCATAACCAAAATTACAGTGTCTGTCTTTCTATATCTATTCTCTTTCTTTGAGTATAGTTTCACTGATGTTTTGATTGTTCTCTGCGACTTGACAATTGATGTGGAATAGTCTTCTGTTTGTATTTCAGGGAACGTAAAGGTATTTTGCCGTGCAAGACCATTGTTTGAGGATGAAGGTCCCTCCGTTGTAGAGTTCCCTGAGGATTGCACTATCTGTGTAAACACTGGTGATGACACTCTGTCCAATCCCAAGAAGGACTTTGAATTCGACAGAGTTTATGGACCTCATGTTGGACAAGGTGAGTACAAAAGCTATTTCTGATTTTGATCCTACAAAAGCTGCAAACAATGCAACCTCTGTACTTATACTGTAATTTTTCTGCAGCTGCTCTGTTCAGTGATGTCCAACCTTTTGTTCAATCTGCACTGGATGGATCTAACGTCTCCATATTTGCCTACGGACAAACTGATGCAGGAAAGACATACACCATGGTTGTCATTCTTTCCCTTTTACTCTGAATATAGACAACTAAGTGACATACTGTTGAGCACCTTTTATCAGTTGATGTTTTGTTACAGTTTAGTATCTAGCTCTGCTCGTGTGTGTGTGTGTGATTTAATTCTTTGCCTGAGATTTGATCTGAGGTGAATATGTTGATTTATGAGGTATACATTATCATCGGCATGTTTGAAGCGCTCAGAGCACTGTCCATTTTCAGTGATTTGTTGTCTCCCTATCGCTCTCCATTGAATCAACTTTATTGACTGTTGTGTTGTTTGTCCAGGAAGGTTTGAATCACGACCGTGGTTTATATGCTCGTTGTTTTGAGGAACTTTTCGACCTAGCCAATTCCGATTCAACTTCCACATCTCGATTCAGCTTCTCTGTTTCAGTGTTTGAGATTTATAATGAACAGGTGCTTCTAATCGTGTCTGCATACTTATGGCTTTCATTTTCTATGCCAAGATGGTTCATAATGGAATCTAAAACCTCTAATTCAGAAACTTTCACTGTTCAGATTAGGGATTTACTTTCGGAAACTCAGAGCAACTTGCCTAAGATCAACATGGGTTCACACGAATCTATTATAGAACTCGGACAAGAAAAAGCTGATAATCCATTGGAGTTCTTAAGAGTCTTAAAATCTGCATTTCAGAACCGAGGGATTGATAAATCAAAATTCAATGTGACCCATCTGTATGTTTTATTTTGTGCTTAAATAGTTCCTTTTATATATAGATATTTCTCTGAGAAGGTTCTCTACTAACATGTCTTTATGGATAACTTCTCTCTTGATAGAATTGTCACAGTACATATATACTATAGCAACACGATTAGTGGAGAAAATATATATAGCAAGCTTTCTCTGGTTGACTTGGCTGGAAGTGAAGGTTTAACCGTGGAAAATGACAGTGGAGAGAACGTCACTGATCTGCTACATGTCATGAATTCGATTTCTGCGTATGTTAAATTGTTCTTACTCTAATTTTATTCACTGCTCCCTCACCAGCGAGCTGCACATATAACTTCCGTGTCCCTTTATCATGTAAATATAGGTTGGGAGATGTTTTATCCTCTTTGACGTCAGAAAAAGATTCAATTCCTTATGAGAATTCAATTCTTACGAGAATACTTGCAGATTCACTAGGTAAACGTTTTCCTTTTTTTATTTGTAGTAGTTGCATCTTTCTTCTTTGTATCTGAAAATAAAACTTAATGTGTAGGGGGGAGCTCCAAAACATTGATGATCGTCAACATATGTCCAAGTGCGCGAAACTTGTCTGAGACAGTATCATGTCTCAATTATGCTGCTAGAGCTAGGAATACTGTACCAAGCCTTGGTAATCGAGATACGATCAAGAAATGGAGAGATGTGGTAAGTGACTTGAAAGGAATAAGCAAACTAGCTATTCCTTTTAAAAATATTCATTTTGTTAAAAAAAAAAATTGAAGCTAGATAACCTTTCGTCCTGCAGGCAAGTGATGCTCGAAAGGAGCTGTTGGACAAAGAGAGAGAGAATCAGAATCTGAAACAAGAGGTTGTGGGCTTAAAACAAGCACTTAAAGATGCAAATGACCAGTGTGTATTACTCTACACTGAAGTGCAGAGGGCGTGGAAAGTTTCATTTACATTGCAATCAGATTTGAAGGTGGGTTCTTGTTTGGCTTTTCGGCAATTTTTTTTTTTTTTAACTATTTTGCTTGTTGCTAATTGTCCATTTTGTATTTCATGCAGTCAGAGAATACTATGCTTGTAGAGAAACATAGACTAGAGAAGGAGCAGAATTCTCAGTTAAGAAATCAAATAGCTCAACTTTTGCAGTCGGATCAGGAACAGAAGCTGCAAATGCAACAACAAGATTCCACTATTCAAGATCTTCAGGTTGGTGCTCCATGTGTATTAGTATCTACTCGTCAAAGTTTAAGATCTATGTTATGGCAATTGAGTATGAAATTTTTGACTTCTCTGCACATGATAGTCATATAACTCTCCTGTTTTTCATTAAATTTTGACGTAGGCTAAAATAATACACTTGGAATCACAAGCAAGCGAAGCCGTCAGATCTGACACAACAAGAACAGGAGATGCCCTGCAATCTCGGGACATATCTTCTTCAATACCAAGAGCGGCTGAGAGCACAGATGATTCTTCTTCTTCTGTCACCAAGAAACTTGAGGAAGAGCTGAAAAAACGGGATGCACTGATTGAGGTTCTGCTTTGTCTTACTCTTGACCATATTCTGATTGTGGCTGAACCATTGATATTATCACTAGTACATCTATCTGAAGAGAACGATGTTTTCCGCAGAGGTTGCATGAAGAAAACGAAAAGTTGTTTGACAGATTAACTGAAAGGTCAATGGCTGTTTCATCCCAGGTAATTTTTTGCTACATTAAGCATGATTTACTATCGTATCACTACACTAATCTGTTCTTTATAAGTTGCTACTGTATGTTCAACATTATGCACCTAGAGATTTACTTGATCCCAGCACTTCATTGCTTAAGCGTTCTTATCCATTTTTCATTGTAGGTGTTGAGTCCGTCGCCAAGAGCTTCGCCAAACATTCAGCCTGGCAATGTTCACAGGTGATTCCGTGATCACTTTGAAACGATTGAGTTCTGATTCTGTCACTTTCATTATAGTTATAACCCTAATTATCATCTGATATGTAATATTCTCTCTCCGTGATAAATAATAGGGGCGAAGATTTTTCATCAGAAGTTGTTGCTTCACCATCTACGGCAAATAAGAATAACGGAGCGATTACTTTAGTAAAATCTGGGACTGATATAGTGAAAACCACTCCAGCTGGAGAATACTTGACAGCTGCATTGAATGACTTTGACCCTGAAGAATATGAAGGTCTTGCTGCTGTTGCTGACGGCGCAAACAAGCTACTAATGCTGGTACTTGGTTTATACCTAATCGTTTTATTTTCTTTTTAGACTATTCAGTGGTGTATACTTGTATGGAATGACACCACTGTACCTTCTATCATAATTTGGAGAGAAGGTTTTGATAGACTCTGGATGTCTCTATGCATTTCTCGCTGTGAAGGACAGGTTAACATATCTACTTATATTGGGAAGCATTTTCTCCTATTGTTGACTTGCAGGTTTTGGCAGCTGTCATTAAGGCTGGTGCTTCCAGAGAGCATGAAATCCTTGCTGAGATCAGAGATTCTGTCGTTTCATTCATTCGGAAAATGGAACCGAGTAGAGTAATGGATACTATGCTTGTTTCTCGAGTCAGGATATTATATATAAGGTCTTTACTGGCGCGATCACCCGAGCTTCAGTCTATCAGGGTGAGCTGGTTTTTGGTTTTCTTGGAAGAGTATGACTTTTTACTTTCTTCACGTCATGTCATTCCAACCCTCTTCTTTTAGGTCTCTCCTGTCGAATGCTTTCTTGAGAAGCCTAATACTGGTAGAAGCAAAAGCAATAGCAGGGGTAGCAGCCCAGGTAGATCCCCTGTTCGATATCTTGATATGCAGACGCATAGCTTTAAAGTAAATATAAAGCCAGAAAGGAAAAACAAGTTGGCGTCTGTGGTTTCAAGAATGCGTGGACTTGAACAGGTAGATTTACCTCAAAGATGCTTGATTTCACCTTATATGTTAAACATCAAGAGACACTTAATGCTCTTGATTGTGATCGTTTAGGACTCTGGGAGGCAGCAAGTTACTGGAGTTAAGCTGCGGGAGATGCAAGAAGAAGCCAAAAGTTTTGCTATTGGGAACAAGGCCCTAGCTGCACTGTTTGTTCACACTCCGGCTGGTGAACTGCAGCGTCAGATTCGGTTATGGCTTGCAGAACATTTTGAGTTTCTTTCCGTAACCGCAGATGATGTGCCGGGAGGAACCACCGGCCAACTAGAGCTTCTTTCCACGGCAATTATGGATGGTTGGATGGCTGGACTAGGGGCCGCGATGCCACCTCATACAGATGCTCTCGGGCAGCTTCTATCCGAGTATGCAAAACGTGTCTATACTTCTCAAATGCAGCACATGAAGGTAATGCAATGTCATTGGTCAAAAAGATATTCTGAGTGGAAATAACAGAGTGACATCCCCAACTCCAGTACCAATGGGGTTTGAAATAAGAGATCTTGACACAGCCTGTGTTGAGGTCTTAGGCTTTATTCTGAACAATTTGTTGGGAATGGTGTCTAATATTGTACCGTGCTGCAGGATATTGCTGGTACCTTGGCGGCAGAAGAGGCAGAAGATGCTGGTCAAGTGGCTAAGCTTCGATCAGCTCTTGAGTCCGTTGACCACAAAAGAAGAAAGGTACAACCTCGCCTGAGAACAAATGATATACTTCTGTGGTTACTTGGATGACGTTCTTGTGCTCTGACTTCCGTGTTTGCTCTCTTTATCAGATTTTACAACAAATGAGAAGTGATGCAGCTTTACTTAACTTGGAAGAAGGCAGTTCTCCTGTTCAAAACCCTTCGACAGCAGTTGAAGACTCAAGATTAGCGTCTCTCATTTCTCTGGATGGCATATTGAAGCAAGTCAAGGTGAGTAATACCTCCATTTGAGACCATGTGGCTTCAACCTTGATCTTGGTTATTATAATTAATTTTTGAGAAGAATATATAATGGTCAACAACTTGAAATTGCATCTTGCAGGACATTACAAGACAAGCCTCTGTCCATGTTCTGAGTAAAAGCAAGAAGACAGCATTACTTGAGGCCCTTGACGAACTCACTGAGAGAATGCCTTCTCTTCTTGATATCGATCATCCATGTGCACAAAGAGAAATCGCTACAGCACGTCAGTTGGTCGAGGTACTTTTGATGTCCATGTTTATATAATGGTGATGATACAAAAAAAAAAACTCTACCTGATATAATGATGAGGCTCATGTTTCTTTCTGATTATGTTAACCGCAGACAATTCCTGAACAAGAGAACAATAATCTTCTGGAACAATCACACGACCGGAGACCCTCGATAGAATCAATCTCCTCAGGTGAAACTGATGTGTCTCAGTGGAACGTTTTGCAATTCAACACGGGCTCGTCGGCCCCATTCATCATAAAATGTGGAGGTAACACCAACTCGGAGCTCGTGATCAAGGCTGATGCACGCGTTCAAGAGCCCAAAGGAGGTGAACTTGTGAGAGTTGTCCCACGACCTGGTGTTCTAGTAAAC
Source organism: Noccaea bulbosa (assembly GCA_900406535.1). Taxonomy (NCBI): domain Eukaryota; kingdom Viridiplantae; phylum Streptophyta; class Magnoliopsida; order Brassicales; family Brassicaceae; genus Noccaea; species Noccaea bulbosa. The sequence goes on from OVBJ01000054.1 coordinate 79,543, forward strand.
CTGAGCTTAGAGGAAATGAAGCAAATGTTTGCTGAATTACCCGAAGCTCTGAGTTTGCTGGCTTTAGCTAGAACAGCTGATGGCACAAGGGCTCGCTACTCTAGACTCTACAAAACTCTGGCCATGAAGGTTCCCTCTCTCAGGGACGTTGTTGGTGAACTGGAGAAAGAGTGAAGCGGCATGGAGTTGTTGGATGGGGGATCCTTTGTGTGTTTGTTCTTTCTTATGAGTTTTTTGGCTGATCAATGCTATGCTACCTTTAGCTCCAGATCTATTTGTGTAACTTCAATTTGTATACACAGCAATAAGTTTTAAGTTTTAACAATGAAAACTAGCATTTTAATTTTTAAAGCAGCAAGGGTCTTAGGCTTGCAGTTCATCAAAACAAGCGAGAGATTAAGCTCATTAGCATCCAACTCCAACTACATTGTAAAATGTAAATAATATGAGATGCGAGCATCATCAATAGAAGACTTTAGGTTGGGGTGGAAAAAGGTAAGGTAACTTGGTCCTGAAGTACGTTGAATAGTTCTGTCTGGCCCTCTTATCTCTGGACAGAGAGAAACTTCCAACCTCAAGGGAGGTCGAGGTGGATATGGACTCGTCCACATCGATGTAGGAGATGGAGTTTATGTGGAGATCGCGGCCAGAGAAGGGGCTAGCGGTGACACAGAAAGCCTCCGACTTTGAAAGGCAAATGCAAAGATCTCCAATGTCTTCAGTGTAAGAAGCATTGCCTTCCTCGTCAGGCCTGAACACCTTAAAACCTTTGGGTCCCAAATCGTTGCCGACCACGTAGGCGGCAGACCTATAAATGAAATTTTAATTTGACCAGAGGGATGTCACTATATACATACTACACTAGTGTAGTGTAGTAACAATGGTGGAAGAAAAAGAAAGCCTTACCTGTACCAAAGAACAAGGAAAGACTCGCCGGATGAAGATTCCACCAAGTGTTCTGTACTGTAACATGAATCCAAAAGCTCCCTTTCCTTCTTCCTCGACCTGGGAAGGTCTTGAAATCGCAACTTTTGCAACTTGGGCTTGCCCCGGAGATCCCACGACCCCACGTAGCCGCCTCCAGAAGCGGGCAAGGAGAACATCCCATCTCTCTGGGAAAACATGACAGGGGAAGTGAAGAAACTCGCGTCTGTGATTCTGATGTTGGTCCACTTGGAGTCGCGAGCTGGCCTACACAGGCTCAGCTGAGGTCGCAAGAACTTGACAGCCACAATACAGTCGTCGTCTTCGTCAGGACAAGAAGAGGACATGGCCACGCTGCTCACAATCTGGGTCTGGGAGTGAGGTAAAGTCACAAGAGGAGGCAGTGCAATGCGTTTCGGGTTCGAAGCTGATGCATTTATCTTCAGATCATCTCGGAGACACAACAAGCCATTCTCTAGAGTAAAGACCCAGCCTTTGGAAGCTCCCACCGTTCCCTTTGGATCTAGCAACTCACGAGGCACTTTTCTTTCTTCGTCTGCAACATGTAAGTAATCTGAAGCAAAGAAAAACTCGATGACACCTCTCTTTCTGTAACCGTAGATGAAATGAGGTGGAAATTCTTCAAGAGAAGATGAAAACAGACGAAACCTCTGCGTCTGCAAAGCAACCAACCAACCAAAGTTTAATACTAAAAGATACCCAAGCGAGAGAAGAAGGGAACAGACTTCAATTCTCTCTTACCAGTGGAGAGATCTTCGAGATTCTCGAGAAACTCTGAGACAACATTGTCGCCGATCTCAACTTGATACACCACGAAATGGTGTGGTCTTTGCTCTGGACAAATTATAGTCGATTTAAGCTTGGTTACCAAGAACTTTTATTTCCTTTTCTGTACTCGGAAAAAAAAAGGTAACTTCATTTGTGTGTATGATAATATGTAACGTCACTTTTGTATCTTTTGATCTCATTTTACACTGCAATAAATGTTTACTTTCACAGCAAGCGAAATCTTTAAATTGCTTCCTCAAAGTATTAAATGATGGCAAATCTAGCTCAAGAGGCAAATAATATGATTCGTGTACAATGAAAAACTACCATTTAAAGGCTGATAATACATAAGATGGGAATGCATCGTGTTTAGCAGCAAGGCTCTTGACTGAGTCTACACTTGCAGTTTCATCAAAACAAGTGAGACCAAGCTCGTTACCATGGATCCCTCCAGTGATGAATACTGATTCAATCCCTGAAACATTTGCTCCTTTTATATCATGGTGCAGCGAGTCTCCTACTGCGATAGACTCAAATGGATTGACTCCAGCGATCGCCATAGCCGACTCATAGATCATCTGCCAAGATACACACAACACAGTCAACGAAAGCAGTTTACAGAGACGAGAGTAGCAACTTCACTGATAGTTCTAGTGTTCAATAACCTTATGAGGTTTGCCCATCCATTTCACTTCTCCTCCCAGTTCTTCATACTTGGAAGCCAGTGTACCTGGCATGATATGAAAAACATTTGCTTCGACAGTCACGTAATCCGGGTTTGCAACTATCATGGGGAGTCTTCGAGCTGCAGATTTCTCCAAAAGCTTCTCAAGCTCGTCCAGAGGCATTGGAGTCACACCGCCTGAAGGAAGTCCTAAGGCTTCAGTGCCGTGCGCTAAAACAAAGTCAGCTTCTTCCACGTTCTCCACAACGTTTAGATCTAGACCCTGAAACAGTAAACTACATCAAACACCTACTACTAGTACTAACCTTCATCGATATACCAACTGAGTAAAGAGAAACAAGGTGGTTAGTAACCTCCAAAGAGATTGCTCCTCGATCTTTCCAAGTCATGTGAATGCATCGCCTTCCTAGTGCAGCGAACCAAGGATCATCTCTCCTGTAAGTAACTCACATTTCTCAGTGAGTTCTATACCAAGTAAAATATCCCAAACAAGGAAGCTATTGGTATATAAGTAACCTTTGCAAAGATTGATGGGTTAGTTCACCACTAGTGATAGCTCCGGTGAAGAAAGAAGGATCAAAGCCAAGGCCTTTCAACTTTTCCATTGTAGTTGAAGCACGTCTTGATGAATTACTTATCACCACGATCTTGGCACCCGTTGTTGCAAGATTTTGTACTATAAAACAAAAGTTAAATCAGCACAGTATGCAGAAACATAACCAGATAGACTGGAGATATCTGAAAAATAAGAAACAGAAAATCTCAAAGCATATTGAGTTATTGATATTTCACTTCCGGCTTCACGACTCATATGTAAAAAATATGCATTGCCAAATCATCACTGACTATGTCAAAAATATAGTAATCAACACTGAGGCAAAGTCCAACCTAAATATTGAACAGAGAGTTTATACCAACTACAAAATGTTAAAACCTAGATGGAATCAGCCAACTCGAATAGCGACATGCCAAAGCTAAAGATATATGATAAACGTACTTGTTGAGATTGCGCCCGGGTACGGTTTTTTGCCATCATGAAGGACTCCATACTGATCCAAGAGCCATGCCTGCGTCATTACGTTATCAAATTTAGAGTCAAAGAAGTTTCAGACCTATTCAGTAGTCGTTTGCTCAAGTGGAAGATTACACTTAGCAAACCATCAAATCAAATACTAATCGCGCGTAAAACATTTGAGCATTGCTGTTTATACCGGCAAAAAGGTGCATTTTTTTTATGTGTTCTTGTTGAATTGAATCCAATTTACAGAAAGTTGTATGTTTTTTTTTTTTTTTCCAAATTACAAAGAAGCATATTTATACAATTAAAGAAAGACCCATTCGTTAACAAGTTGAAGTGAATCGAAAACATGGTGATATTTGACAATCGGATCATCAGACTAACACGCCTGGGTATGCTAATGCGATAGCTCGTCTCAATAGCACAAAGTTAGAGAGCAAATATAAAGACAGGAAACTGGGACAGATGAGGTCAAACCTTAAAATTTCGTGTCTCAACGATGTCTTTAAGGCCATTCATTGGCTGGGAGAGATGCATCATTTTTTTATTTTTTTCCCTCAACGAGATGAAGAAAACCGTATGGAATGAAAGAGTTACAATCCAAACACCCAAATGTGTTCTTGTCTTTACCACAAGCACAATAATGCATACCTCCTTTGCCACAAGCTTGCTGAGTACCTCCATCATATCATATGAATCATCCAGGCCTAAGCCCAAAAGCCAACTGGCCCAGTAGGTGTGTAAAGTTTCCAGGTCTAATTTAGTAATTTTACGGTTTTGTTATATTTTTCGGTTTAAAACTTTAGCTTATACAGTCATTTACTCTTATTATATGGTTTGTTGCTTCGTACACAAAATTATTTAATTACTGGTTGATGGGAATTATCGTTTTGTTTTAATTATTTCTCCACGGTTTTACTTTTACCATATATAAATCCATATTAATTCATAAGTGTCCTAATTTCTTTCAGTAGTAGTTCTTTATTGGTTTGTAGATTTTTATTGATAAGAAAATGGTGTGATTTGGATTTGGATTCATAATTTCAAATTGCTGAAAAATATAAACTTCAAATTCATCCTCTTTATATTTGGATTTATGTTTTCATAAAATCACACAATTTTTAGTAAATAAAATTGCCAAGACTAGACTTTAATTCCGTCTATTTTTTTCTTTTGTCATTTTAGATCTCTTCAGTTTTTTGTGTGTTAAAGAAGTCACGAAGAAACTCTACAAAGGAGTTAACCTTATATCGTGACAAAACTTTTACTTTTCCACTCATATTTCTATTTCTTATTTTCTTTCGAGTCAATTAGGTAAATGTATGGCCACCTAACAGTAAATTAAAGTGAGTTTGTTCGATATTCCGAGAACTTGTATATAAAATCTCAGATCTCAGCACCGAGTTGCAACCATAAATCCTGCTGAGTCAACTACATTTTCATACTCCTTTCATTTTGGATGGTGTGTTTCCACAAAAAAAAATTTGCTCTATATTTCTCTTTTTCCTTCGTTTATTTTAGAAATCAAAAATAAAAGACGCCATTAAAAACTCTACAAACAATTTTAAACAATTCACATTAAAGAAAAAAACTTACGCCTGTTTTACGGGTGAAATGCCATCAAATCCACGCTCACTCCCAATACATGGTTTGTGAGACTCGAGACTAACACTAAAAAAATCGTGCAAAATATTTTTGCACCCCATGTCATCGGGGTTTCAGGACGGGTTTAGTTGTTATTCATCATTTGATTCAAGATACTTTTTGGAATTTTGTTTTGACTGAAAACACTAACTTTTTTATTCTAAAAGTTATAATAACTAAAAAGATAATTACTATTTAAACAATTTGAAACAACACGAAATTAAAAAAAAAAATCGATCAACAATTATAACAAATAAATGAATCAATTTATTTTAATATAAAATGGTTTAAAATTATACAAAACACCGTCTATGATGGGAAACCCAATTAATCCTTAGCTCATTGCCCATCAACATCTCTAAAACATTGCAAAGCTAAAGAAGCAACTAATTTAAATAACTAATAATTCTTTTGTTTACAAAATGTCGCTTTGGCCGAGTGGTTAAGGCGTGTGCCTGCTAAGTACATGGGGTTTCCCCGCGAGAGTTCGAATCTCTCAGGCGACGAATTTGTTTTTTTTTTTTTTTAAGAATTCTGTCTGTTATTCACATTCCCAACTCAAACGAATTCTAAAACTATTAAAACTCAATTGTCAAACTCAAACGAATTCTAAGTACATGGGGTTTCCCCGCGAGAGTTCCCAACTATTAAAACTCAATTGTCAAACTATATGGTTTCCTCCTTTTTTTTCCTATTAACAAACAGAAAAATAACAGTTTCTCTCTCATTTGTAGTCAGCTGAATGTTTCTAGAGCATAGATCGAAGATCCATTATCGATCTCGGAGCCTCCAAAATCTCTTCCTTTATCGAATTCCCAAGCAAGCTTTGCATTTGAGCCTCAAATATCTCGTCTAATACCTGCAAAAATCACACCATAATAATAACATCAGACACAGACATTTGTTTGCTTTTGCATTGATAAAGAGTTAAGAAAGTTTAGTTGGTTACAGAAACTGAGATTTTCAAACTCTTGTGCCAAGTCACATTATCATTCCTGTCTTCCAAAACCCGAAGCACATCCTGAAAATTGCACTCTTGTAACAAGTGACTTGTGCATCCTCCATACGATTGTGAATTATGTCGTTTGTTTCCATTAAGTATCTTCTTGACCTCTTCTTCGAAGCAGCTTGAAAGTATCTGGAAAGTTTTAGCTGTGCCTCGGGGCTTAACACGTCATTGAGAAGACCGTAAAGCTTGATGGCTGGTGCTATTGCCGGTGCTGGAGTGCCTGTTGGAGGCTCGAAAACATCTTTTATCCCAGCAAAAAAAAAATTCATCAAGAAATTTATAATTCACGAATGTAGAAACAAGAATCTTCTGAACTTGTTCTTCGATTTCCCCAAGTAAACGATACCGTGGAATGCACCAGAAAAAGAAACATGAGCTACTTGAACAGTACTGAGACATGATCTCTACACTAGAAAACCAAAAAAAAAAAAAAAAAAAAAAAAAAAAAAANAAGACTCAATACAGCCTTGTAGTTGCCTTTCATTACAACAGGGGAGAGAAAATCATATATCAGATCAAGACAGTACTTAGTAGGTGATGCGACATCCATGACATATGAAAGATATCTGCAAAAAAGTCTCACATAAACATCGCTTAGTTGCAAGAGCAAAGTTTTGGTCTTTTTGTGGCTGCTGAATTACCTTAATTTTGTATATGCATCTGAAATCCGATAATAGTATTCAAATCTTGTTACCATCCAGTGCCATGGCCCTTTAATCGACAGATTTTGGCGCTGAAATTTCTCAGCTTTCATAGCCACTTCCAATACCAAGTCATATGCTGAAGTTTCTGCTACCAGTCCACACTAAATATGAATTGATAACGTTATTTGGGACAATGAAAAAGAATTTCTAATGTGGAGTAAGAAATTATGTTACCTTATTTTTTTCATCTAAGCTGCTTGAGTAGTTTATCGCTCTGCTACAACAGCCAACACTTTATATTTTAAGCTAAAAAGTATCTGTGGCGACAAAATAAAAGGCTTAACAAGCATCTCACCTGTTTCATCAACTATAGTTGCTAGTTGAGCTAAGACACGACCACAAAACTGCCCTTTTGAGTCACGAACTTCAACAATCAATTCATCACCAATACTATCTGGTAAGCTACAAACGGGAAACCGAATTTAGATTAGAAACATGATTTCTTTTCATTGGTTTTAATAATTCTTGATTTTCTCTTCTTACATCATGTGTTAGGACTTGGGAATTGGGATACATTAGTTTTCATTACCATTAAATAATAAATAATACATATACATTAGGACTAATATTTATAACTAAATCAAAATAAAAATTTCATAAAACTATTTAAATTTTGTTTGGTTATTCTCATCATGTGTTTTCAATACCCAGCAAGCAAGCCTAGTGTTAGGCTTCACTAGGCCCATATAAAGGCCCAAATATCCAGCCGGAATTCTGACTTTGAAACTACTAGTGAGTGACTAGAAGCTGACTCACTTAAAAAATTAGTATCGTCCATTCACTCGCTCTTATCACAAAACCAAATTCATTCCCACAATTCACGCGCCTACACACTACACTCGCCTGACTCTACGATAGTTTATAACCTAAAACGGTATCGTATAACTGAAAGTGAAACCACTCGCGCGTGGAAAATATATTTTCTATAACCCACCTGACTCTTTCCTTCTCCCTTCCCACTTTTCATTTTCATCAAAAAAACAAAAAGAAGCTAATCTCTCTTTCTCTCTCTAATGGCGGCGACATTGGGCAGAGACCAGTATGTGTACATGGCAAAGCTCGCCGAGCAGGCGGAGCGTTACGAGGAGATGGTCCAGTTCATGGAGAAGCTCGTTACAGGCGCTACTCCCGCAGAGGAGCTCACCGTGGAGGAGAGGAATCTCCTCTCGGTTGCGTATAAGAACGTGATCGGATCTCTACGCGCCGCCTGGAGGATCGTTTCCTCGATTGAGCAGAAGGAAGAGATCCGGAAGAACGAAGAGCACGTACCGCTCGTCAAGGATTACAGATCTAAGGTGGAGACTGAGCTTTCCTCCGTCTGCTCCGGAATCCTTAGGCTCCTCGACTCGCATCTGATCCCATCCGCCGCCGCGAGCGAGTCTAAGGTTTTCTACCTGAAGATGAAAGGTGATTATCATCGCTACATGGCGGAGTTTAAGTCTGGAGACGAGAGGAAACTAGCTGCTGAAGATACCATGCTCGCTTACAAGGCAGCTCAGGTAAATTTATCAGATTCTTCTCCTGAGATCGCATCCGTTTCCGTTGAGGTTACCGTGGAAATTGATCCGATTTGGCTGCTAGCTTTTTGTTTGAAAGTCTGTTTCCGAGATTTCTTCTTTTGTGCATATCTTCCAAATCTAGTAATTAGTTCCTGATCTAGAAATAGCTTCGAATTGAGCTTACTATGCTATGCTGATCAAATATAGATTCGTTTCTTGTTCGATATTTGTCTTAGAGAGATACAATGGCATCCCCAAATTAGCATATCATTTTTTTCGGTACCACACTGATGGCGACTTGTTTGTCTCTCTCTTTGAATGGAAATGTTTTTCAAGGATATCGCAGCTGCTGATCTGGCGCCTACTCATCCGATAAGGCTTGGTCTTGCCCTGAATTTCTCAGTGTTCTACTATGAGATTCTCAATTCGTCAGACAAAGCATGTAACATGGCTAAGCAGGTTACTCTTCTCGATTCCTTTTCACTGATTCCTTTTCATCTCTCTTTGGATAAAAGTCGTTGTCTTATGAAGAATTTTCTCTTGTTTCTTACTTGATGTTTTGACTAAGGGGATTGACCACTTGCTTTTTTTTTAGATTTATTATTTGATAAAAAAAAAAAAAAAAAAAAACTGATCTTTGATCCATTGTGCTTAAAAATTTCTGTTTGATCTTTGATCTCTGTGATCCATAAGGTTCTGTTTGAACCAGAAAGAGATTTAGTAACACAATGGATTTTATCGTTGAGGGAAACCATTCTAAATTTTGATGATGGATTCAACATGCAGGCTTTTGAAGAAGCCATAGCTGAGCTTGACACCCTGGGAGAGGAATCCTACAAAGACAGCACTCTCATAATGCAGTTGCTGAGGGACAATCTAACCCTTTGGACCTCCGATATGCAGGTTACGATCAGATGCATGAGATAGAGGCATCAAATAGCGTCTTTAAAACTGTGTACTGAGTTGTTATTATTTCTTTGTACAGGAGCAGATGGACGAGGCCTGAGGATCTGGAGGAGGGGGAAGAAGAGTGTTTCCATTGACGAGCTCAAATTCCCCATTAACCTCTGCTCAAAAAAATTGTGAAAAAATTATGTGTTTATGATGATTATGATGTGCACAGCTTGATGATTTATCTGCTCTACGCTAAAACTATTTTCTCTTAAAATTTATCATCTCGACTTTTGCTCAAGCTTTAAAATCCTCTTTCCGCTAAAGCTTCAAAAGCCTGCATGTTGTCTTTCTGGTTCAACATGGAATCCAAATATAACAACTCCAATCCTTTTGTAAATATCAATCCAGTCAAAGTCAAAGCAACAAAACTTGTATAATATAGATCGACCATACACATGTATTCAAGAATCGAGATGAGAGGAATCAAAGAAGGCGATTCTCATTACACAAAGTGATGCAAAACATCAAAAGTGTACTTGGACCCCCCTTTGTCTGCATTGCATGCACGAAACTACATTAAATCAAAGAGTCTTTGATCGATTTCTACAACATGTTTTAAACCAAAGTTGCTCGCTCACACGTGATTCCAGTCCACGTCCATTAAATCAAGTTGATTCTAAAAGTTAAACGTAATTCATAGATTTCAAACATTGAATTTCACGTGGATTTTTTTTTTTTGGCATTCAAATACTTTTTTCATATCAGCTTTTAATGAATTTCAACTGAGAAACTAAATGGTTCACCGTGTATATTCGGATTTTTTTTTTTAAATGAATATGTAAATTATTATGCATATTTATCTGTAAATGTAAGATATAAGTATAAAATATTTGAACACCACTTCTAATTACTTTTCAAATTCTTAATTAAAATATTTGTTTCCATGATAATGGTACCCTTTGATTTGAGTTTTCGCATCTTTTCATTTCATCTTTTTGCTCTTATTATCCACCACATTTCCTCACTTACCCTTAAAATTTCCATCTCTTCCTCAATATACCTCCTTCACCTTTCTTTTTTTAACCCAACAGCAACATCTTGAAAAAAGCCAAAACTAAAACCTTTTTTAAAGCCAAAACTAAAACGAAGAACAAAAAACAGAGATCACAGCTTTCTTCAGTTTCAGTCTCTAATACTACACGAGTTTTTTTTTTTTTTTTTTTTCCAAATCCTGTAACAGTAAAATTGTAATGTCAGAAATTGTACAACCAAATCTCCAATCCAAACAGACAACCAATTTTGACGATGAGGACGGCAGTTTTTTCGACACAAACTCGATTACTTCTCGCCGGACATCGATTCTTCAGATGGGTTTTCCATCGGAGAGCGAAGAGATCATTAGAGAGATGATTGAGAAAGAGAGACAACACTCGCCGAGAGATAGTTACCTCAAGAGACTGAGAAGTGGAGATTTGGATTTGACTGTCAGAAATCAAGCCCTTGATTGGATTTGGAAGGTCAGTTTTTTTTTCTTGTTCCGAATTCTTTGTTTGTTCTTCTGTTGACTCAATTCCTTACCAAGTCAACAATCCAGACATCTGAGTGACTTTGATCTGAAAAAAGACATCACTTTGCCTCCTTATCTTTGAAATTTGATAATCTTATAACCTCTTATTACAGGCTTGTGAGGAGCTTCAAATTGGACCATTGTGTATGTGCCTAGCAGTTAACTACTTGGATCGTTTCTTATCTATTCATGATTTGCCTGTAAGTCAGATAAACTCGCCCGTGGCCTAAGATTTAAGCCCTTTTGACTATCGATTGAAAGATTTATGATTCTCCTGTAGAGTGGAAAAGCTTGGATTGTGCGATTGTTGGCTGTGGCTTGTTTATCTTTGGCAGCCAAAATAGAGGAAACTAAAGCTCCAGAGTTAATACATTTGCAGGTTCTATAAATCTTCCATTGTCCCTCTCTCTCTAATTGTAATTTTACAGCGAAAATAAACATTCTAGTAATGATAACGTTGATAGGTTGTAGATCCCTGGTTCATGTTTGAGCCTAAAACAGTCCAAAGAATGGAGCTTTTGGTGTTGAACGTGTTGAGGTGGAGGTTACGTGCCGTGACACCGTGCTCTTACATAAGGTACTTGCTGAGTAAGATCAAAGGCTATGGCTATGATCAAGAACCATCCAGCAGATTGATATCCAGATCACTGCAAGTGATAGCCAGCACAACCAAAGGTGAAAGGTCTCTCCTTTTTCATTGGATCTTGGCAACTTCAAACCAACTTGTGATTCTTTTGGATTATAGGTTATGGGTTTTCAGTTCTTATTTTTTTGTGATTTGGGTAAAGAAACAATATTGATGTTGGTTGTGAAAAAATTGGTGTGATGTGTGTGAGCAGGTATTGACTTTTTGGAGTTTAGAGCTTCAGAGATTGCTGCTGCAGTTGCTTTTTCTGTTTCTGGAGAGCTTCACTCATTACATTTTGACAAATTCTCCTTCTATTCCTTCTTCTCACACCTTGAAAAGGTAAGAAAAGTCATACAAAAAGTCTATTTTATTACCAAGTTGGGTGGTTTAGTGTCATAGATAGTGAAGAATATGGAAACATGGGCATATGCATGCATTCATGCACATTGTATATTTCTATGTCCTCTTTTTGAATCCTTTTAAAATCCCAAAACTAGTTTGAGGTATAGGACCCAAAAACTTTCCAATTCAGTCATAGTCTCTAGTTGTGAGTCTCGTGACACACTCACATGTTGGTAAATGTTCTTGTAATTTGTTTTGTTTTGCACACTCCAAATCTGATGGGATCGGCCCATCGGGGTCCTCATGGGGTCCAAGAAAAGGGCTCAAGCTTTACATTTTGTTTGTCTGTTTTTATTTCTTGTTTTATGTTTTGTATGTGTGTGTGTGTGTGTGTGTGTGCAGGAGAGAGTGAAGAAGATTGGTGCAATGATAGAGAGAGATTGGTCAACTTCATGTTCAGAAACACCCAATAATGCAGTCTTACAATTTAAGACTCATCATTCTCTCTCTCTTTCTACTACTTCTGTTTCCTCTTCCCTCACTTCTCTTTCTTAATTTATCCCTTTTTAAATGTTTTCTCTCTTTTCAAAATGTGTTGATTGTAATTCCAACTGATAAAGGACAAACAAAATGAAAGAAAATTAGCAGAATAAAGTTTTTGTTTTAAATGAAAATATATGTTAGTAGAGCGTATTTGCCTATTTGGCTTCTATTTGGTTCCCGCCAAATATTATAGCGGGAAAAAAAACGGACTCGGTTGACCAATAGAACCATAGTTGACTTTCTACCGCAACAGACCTTTGAAAAGTGGCTCTTGTCGTTGTAATGGGCTTAAATTGAGCCCATGAGCCCACTTTTATTTATTTGAGTCATGTGACGGAGCTTACCCTTGTATATCCCAAAGTCTTTTCTTTTTCTTTTCGGGTTAATTAGGTAATAGGCACAAAAATTGAATCCCTACTACTGCTAGGTACAAAAATTGAATCCCTGAACCGCAACTAGCAAGGTATTGACAAATAAGTAAGTTATCAAAAAAAGGGTAGTGATAGAAAATAAAATAATAGTATAACACTGGCCAAATGAAATCAAAACTAAGGGATTGGTGGCTGACCCGTAAAATATCAGATGTTAGAGATTGGTTTCGTCTTAACCAATAGTAACCTGATGTAATTAGTTGTTGGTCGTCGTATTCTGTTGTTTTAGTGCATACATTTGAAGAAATGAAACAGAGAAGTTGTACTTGTGTATGATAAGTCGGCAAACTAATTCATTAATTGATTGGTGAACATTCATCGATTATTTGAAATTTAATTGATAGGATTGATTATGGACTGATTGGTTGAGGTTGTAACTTTTAATTTTTGATTTTTTAATTTTTGGATGTAAAAATTAAGTTATAGGTTTTACTTTTTAGTGCTATAACTTAAGGATTTATTGCTTTAATTTTTTTTGTATATTATATCATTAAATATAACATTAAAATAAAAAAATATATCTATAGAAATTATATATTAAATTAAGAAAATGGATAAAACAATAAGAAAATAAAAGATAAAAAAATTTAGTGCTTTAGAAAAATTACTTTTCACATTTTCATAAATAAAAAGAATTGTTATGTGTTTCAAAAATAGAAAATTATGAAAAAAGTTGACTGATAAATTTTGATTGCTGTAGAGAGAGATATATAATTGTGGAGAGCAATCACAACTCACACCAATCACTCCCTATATCATAATTAAGTTGGTTATCTAATAACTATAAATTGACGAAACGACCGATTTTAAAATTAGTGGTTTCTAGCTTATTAGAATTTAAATGGTTAAGTTGAACTTGGTTAACTATTGTTTGGAAAATGAATGTTTGTTTGATTGTTTTGGTATATTATCGCATTCATCGGCAATAAACTGCCAACTATGATTCGCTAATAATATTTCGATCGGGGTAAACTTAAAAAAGGACATCTTACCTTCTGTGTTACTGTCGAAATAGCCTGTAAAGGCTATCAAACGTCTTTTTTTTTTCTTTTCAATTCAAACGTCTTGTTTTTATGCGACGGAAAAAGTATTCTTTTTATACATTATTTTCCTGGCCCTTATATTTATCTAAATATTTAAATTCTCTGACAGCTATTTCCAACGGGTATATTAGCAATGTCTAACGGTAACAACACCAATGATCTATAGTAATAGTATATGTCAGGCACATGGGATTAATGATTATTACGAGTTTTCTCACATATATAATACCAAAAATATACATCATAATTAAATAAAAATAAAATGATCGTTTCTGTATATAAAATTAAAATGACCGGGTGGATCAAGTAGACAAAAAGACATGCGAGGTTGCAACTCTTGATTCTTGAACTGATCATGTTAGCTGTCTCCACACATTTGCCACGTCATATACTTAATTTGCCTAAATGATCTTTATACTAATATCATCACAAATATTTGATTCTCTCTCCAATTATATTCACCAATCCAATTATCACAGCTCGCTAGATATAAGTCTAAAGTTGATTCACCTAATCAAAATTAACTTCTTCTAATTTAACATTAATTCGTGGCGGTGGATTGTATACTAAGCAAAGTGAATATTTTTAAGACGTTAAGACTTCATCTGATTTATATTCTGATATTTATCTTCCATATATAAATTGATTTACCTTGTAATATATGTTCATTAGTCATTATCAATATATGTAATTAAGGATAGTCCAAGTGTATTCATTTTGAGAAAAGAAACAAAAACAATTAAGATATTAATGCTGGCACTCGTAGAGTGTAGATATTAGATAGGCAAACGCAAACACCATGTTCCAATTATGCGTTTGCATGTTAGTCTGCAAATTAATATATTAAAAGATTTAGGAATCTTGTGTTTAATTATTCGAAATAATTTCTGAAGTTTTCCTCCCCCTTTTTATACATCTCTTCCATTTTACACACCTTCACAGCTCTCTCCAATCTCATTCTCACTCTAAAACCACAAGAAGAAGAAGAAGCATTTCCTAGAGAGAAGGGGAGAGAGAGAGAGATGGCTTCCAAAATGGTCCAAGTTTTCTTGATGATGGCTCTCTTCGCCACGTCAGCACTCGCCCAAGCCCCAGCCCCTACTCCGACCGCCACTCCTCCTCCCGTTGCCACTCCTCCTCCCGTTGCCACTCCTCCTACCGTTGCAACTCCACCGCCTGCCGCTACTCCTCCTCCGGTGGCTACTCCACCACCGGCCGCAACCCCAGCCCCAACTACCACTCCCCCACCAGCCGCAACCCCAGCCCCCGCCACTACTCCTCCGTCACCCGCTCCTCCTCCAGCTGATGTTCCCTCCGCCTCTCCACCGGCGCCAGAAGGTCCCGCCGTGAGCCCAAGTGGAGCTCCAGGACCGTCAGATGCAGCGCCAAGCGCCGCTTTCTCCAACAAGGCTTTCGTCGCCGGAACCGCATTCGCTGCTATTATGTACGCCGCCGTTTTGGCTTGATATCTTTTTTTTATGTACATTTTTACAACATTCACGTTTTCATTATTTTGTTTTTAATTTTCCCCCTATTATTTCAAATCTTTGGTGTTATATGAGAATTTCATTTATTTTCGTATTTCGCTGTTTGATCGTTTAAATTTTAATCATGTTTACGTGTCTGGGATCGGGGAAAGTAATTACTATCTTGGTGGGAACTGATGGAATGTCGGCACGTGTAACTTACCAGTGGATGAATTCATATGGTCTGTGTAGAGACTGTAGTGGTGGAATCTGGTTTGTGTAAATCCAATCATAGACTGATCAAATAATTTCATTATTCTTTCGTTTAAGAAGTTTATGACAAATTGCAAAAGCAATGTACTCCCAACTTGCTTTCAAGGAACAAAAAAAAAAAAAAAAATCTTGATGTAGTCCTAGAATAGAATGAAATGTTACCAATCCAAACTCCATATAATTAGGATCAGGAATTATAAAACTCACGGTTTTGCTTTAAATCGAAACAATCAAGTTTACATAATTAGTGTGATAATTTGTCGAATGCAAAATGTAGAAACTAGAGATGTCCGAGAAGAAAAACAGTAAAGCTGTACAAAAAGTATATAAATACTTTTCAGAATGCAGAAAAGAAAAGGAATTAGTAACCTTTCTTTTCAGACTAACACACTGTGGACGAGGGCCAGTAAACGACAAAATTAACCCCTAATTTAAGAGGTGTTCTTTTAATGTAACTACATTATACTTAATTCAATAATAAAATCAGAACCAGTAAAACAAACATTTCTCTGTTTTAGTAAGCTATATCCTCTGGATTATACTAGGAAAAGGCCCATTATAGTTTGATATGACCCAGTTAGTTGGGCCCAATCAAGTAGCGCATTTTAAAAATATAACTTTGCTATTTAGTAGCAGGAGACTTTGATGAAAAACAAAATGTTGTCAGCAGAGTCCAGAAGTTTTTACAAACGATCGGACGCAAGAAACTGAAGAGTATAACTCCCCCCTAAAGTATGGAACAAGTTTGGACTTTGGAGAATGGATTCCATAAAATGAGATTATCTTCAATGAGCAAAAAACACATAATTTAATTTGTCTCATTGATATAGATGAACTGAAATTGGGAAAACCATTTAATTGGTTTCCAAGAAATGGCGTGGTTGTTAGAAATTAATACGCTTGCTTCACGTTTCCCTCCATGTTTTTTTAATGGTTTGAGTCCATTAGTTCATAAAGCGCGCAGTGACTTGGCACTGTATTAATATGAAATTCGTATACAGTATAAGGAAAAAAAAAAATTCATTTGAATTTTGAACAAAATATGGAGTTGTCGTATCCACGACATCAAGCAGTGTGGACGTACATGGCATATTAAACGACGGAAACTGAGCTGTAGAACAAAGACAAATATATAAATATATTGGAAATAAAATGAAAGAATTACAGTAAAAACAAAACGTGTATAGGACTACTAGTCTACTAGACAAATGTTTGAATAGTCAACTTATATGGTTCAGTGGTAGTTACAAATTCGTTACAAAACTTAGGAAAATTCGAGTTTTCCCCCTGAGATTTCGATTATAGATGGTTACTAATTACTAAATGCTTTAAAAACAATTTTCTTTTATTTAACAAATTCCAAAGATTAGTAGTAGTATCAAGTATGGGATTCGGTTCGAGATTTCCGATTACAAAAACTTGTTTAATTATATATAAATGAGTTACTCTATTTCAACACGTATCTGCTCTCCAGCTACCTATTTATTTTATGAATTGCTTATAATTTATCTAGAAGTTCAGCGATGGGGGAGAGCAACGACAATGCACAAGGTATAGAGGAGGCGAGGATTCCTCTGTTAAGGGATCAAAATGCGGCGGAGGGAGGCGGGGAAATATGGTTGGAGACAAAGAAGCTATGGCGTATCGTTGGACCAGCCATATTCACCAGAATCTCGACCTACTTGATCTTCGTAATCACTCAGGCCTTTGCCGGCCACCTCGGTGAGCTTGAACTCGCCGCCATCTCCATCGTGAACAACGTTGTCATCGGCTTCAACTTCAGCCTCCTCGTAAACACTCACACATACGCAGAAACATATTCTCGCAATTTTTATAATGTTTAACTTGTATATGAAGGAACTATGTCTATGCGCAGCTTGGAATGGCGAGTGCGTTGGAAACGCTGTGCGGTCAAGCGTTTGGAGCGAAGAAGTATGAGATGATGGGAGTGTATTTGCAGCGATCTTGGATAGTTCTCTTGTTATGTTCCGTCTTGCTCCTCCCTATGTACATCTTTGCTTCCTCCATTCTTAAGTTCTTGGGCCAGCCTGACGACATCGCCGAGCTCTGTGGTGCCATCGCCGTTTGGGTCATTCCTGTCCATTTCGCGTTTGCCTTCCTTTTCCCTCTCAACCGATTCCTCCAATGCCAGCTCAAAAACAAGGTTTGAAAGGTCGCATAGGCAGCTGTAGTTTTTGACTTTTGAGCAGATATGTGATGGTGTGAATCTTTATATAATATGTTTGTAGACATGTGGTAGACAATTTTTTTCTGTTCGTTCTAATAAGAGCTAAAACTTGCGAATATTGGGGACAAAAAAACAAAAAACAAAAAAAACAGAAATTTTAGGTCAAAGCCTTAATAACTATTTACGTACAAAGAACTGGAGCTAGGGTTACTTTGGAATGGAGGCACATAAAGGATTTGAATGGTTTGCAGTTTCAGTAGAAACTAGTTAAAGTTTAGTTTATAATAGTTCAATATTTTTAATAGTGTGTTGTTCTTGTGCTCTGATTTTTCATGAATATTTTTACTTTGTATATTGGTGAAAAGGAGGAAAGCATTTTTCCCCATCTAATTCGTTTCCGTCTGATACCCCATCTAATTCGTTTCCGTCTGATACCAGTCAATAGCACAATTATATTTTGCAGTTTGGTTCTAGCATTTTTTTTGTTGTTGGGGAGAATAAAAAAACTCTATAGCATTTCTAGCAGGACAATTTACTCCGAAATCTAATGAGTGAATACTTTCTTGATAAATGTATTTGGTTGTTGATAAATATATTATCTTACATTACAACCAGGTGATTGCAATAGCGGCTGGAGTGGCAATTGTAGTTCACGTATTTGTGTGCTGGCTATTTGTGTACGGTCTTAATCTTGGAGTCATTGGGATCATGGCTACTGTTAACTTTGCATGGTGGATCAATGTCTTCATCTTATTTACCTACGCCACTTGCGGCAAATGTCCACTCACTTGGACCGGTTTCTCCATCGAAGCTTTCACCGGACTATGGGAATTCGCTAAGCTCTCTGCCTCCTCCGGAGTCATGATTTGGTAATTCGTTAACCGCCACCTGTGTCGCATTCATTTCCTTTTTGTTTTGGTTTGAAAGACAACTTCTTACGGTAGATTTTTATCGAGACAGTTTGGAGAGTTGGTATTATAAGATTTTAATTGTGATGACTGGAAATCTGGAGAACGCAAAAATTGCTGTCGACTCTTTGGCTATATGGTACGTCAAATATATATTATATAATATAGTTATAGAGGTGTATATATATTATATAAAAAATATATCATATACTTATCATCAAATATTTTAAAAACAAATTTGATACAATTAATTTTCATCGGCAGCATGTCGATAAATGGTTTGGAGATGATGATTCCAATTGCTTTCTTCGCGGGAACCGGGTAACCAATCTCTCATATATCTATATTAATATCGTACAGATACTTTCATTTTTGTATAATTAGTTCAGTTTATACTATTCACTCGTGATATCTAAAGACCGGTAAGATTTGGCCAGACGAGGTCATGATGTATTATATTTCTTTCAGCTAGTATTTTCTGAATAGATTTTTTATGAATCATCAATTTTTATTATTAGAATTTAAGGTTGTGTCGGACGAAAAAGTATGTTGTCCTAAATTAATATTTGCTAGTTTGTTTGCTATACCAATTAACCTGTTTTCCGTAGTGTACGAGTGGCGAATGAATTAGGAGCAGGCAACGGGAAAAGAGCAAGATTTGCAATGATCATATCAGTGACACAATCGTTAATCATTGGGATCATCTTTTCGATGCTCATAGTACTTTTTCATAGCCAAATCGGTTGGATCTTCTCTTCAAGTGAAACCGTCATCAAAGCTGTCAATAATCTCTCGATTCTCTTAGCCTTTACTATTCTCCTCAACAGTGTCCAACCGGTTCTTTCCGGTAAACCTTTAATTAAAACATTTTTTAAAATCTCAAATAAAAACAAGATCAAAACTGTTGTGTGATGGCTTTTGGTTTTTAACTTTCGATTAGGTGTTGCGGTTGGTTCGGGTTGGCAATCATTTGTGGCATATATAAATCTGGGATGTTACTATTTCATTGGGATTCCACTTGGATATGTCATGGGCTGGATTTTCAACTATGGTGTTAGAGTAAGTCAATTTCCTTTATTAATTTTATTTATCAGTTTTCTGAAGGTTAGTCTATCTCTATATATACGTGTGTATTTATTAGTGAATATATATGCTGATAGGGTATGTGGGCTGGTATGATATTCGGAGGAACCGCCATTCAGACATTGATATTGATTGTCATTGTTATGAGATGTGACTGGGAGAAAGAGGTAGCTCAATTTTCTGTTTATTACTTTTTGTTCTCGTGTATGGATGATTTCATGTATGTTTTTTTTGATACAGTTTTTCTTTTTGTCGTTTATTTCAAATTTGTAGGCAGAAAAAGCAAGTGCGCGCGTTAAACAATGGTCGGTCTCAGAAGAAAGATGTTGAAGATCGTGTTTTAATTGCTTTATAAAAAAAAAAGTGTTTTAATTGGGAAAATACAATCTATGTGGAGCGTACATTTCCATTCCATAAAGTTAGGCCATGTTTAGAGAGTAGGGCACAAGCGGAATCAATTCAATTTCACAGACCAATTAATTGAAATGGACAACTAGTAAATGTATGTCGGTTTACTATATGGGTCTTTTTGTAAACCGAAAGATCAAACTTTGATTATGGGTCTTTTTGTCAACCGAAAGATCAAACTTTGATCCACAATATTTGTTCTTAAATGAAATATATTCCATAAAGTTAGGCCATGTTTAGAGAGTAGGGCACAAGCGGAATCAATTCAATTTCACAGACCAATTGATTGAAATGGACAACTAGTAAATGTATGTCGGTTTACTATATGGGTCTTTTTGTAAACCGAAAGATCAAACTTTGATTATGGGTCTTTTTGTCAACCGAAAGATCAAACTTTGATCCACAATATTTGTTCTTAAATGAAATATAACATTAGTAAATTTTTAAAAAGCTTTATAGAAGAGTGAAATGATATAGGCATATATTATTATATAGAGGACGAAAATCTTACACAAGATAAAACAATAATATAAAGGTAGAAAAAGAAGTTGTTGCATCAATTGACATCAAGCTACGGAGACGTGTGAAACAAATAAAACGTGGGAAGTCGACCGAGTTATTGATCAGAGACAAAGATACTTAGATACATATGGAGTACTATTGTACTAACTAGAGATTATACCCGCGCAAGCGCAGGGTTTCTTCCGAATAATCATCATTTATATATATTTAAAAATATGTTTTTATTGTTTTCTTTGTTGTTCTACATAATACTTAAAATTTTCTGCCATTGTGTTTATTTTAAATGTTTTAGTTCAAAATATTCCAAATATTTGATAATTATTTCTATGATTTGTTAGTATTTGCATGAATATTTATTATATTTTTAGAACAAAAACGGTTGTTTTAGTGAACTTATAACTTCCTCTAATCACTATCGACCTTTTTTATTATTAACATTATCTCGAGTCAAGTCCGCCTCTTAACCACACTTAACCACTGCCTCATTCACCTTTTGAGCCATGCTCTTTGTCGTTTTCCACATAGTTTCAACTTTTTTCGTTCATATATAATACATTGTAGCATATTGATTCCCAATCTAGCAACTTGTCATTTGTATTTTTCATTGAAAAATGAATCTTTTTATTTCTATTATAAACAATAAACTTATAATTTTATATCCTTATTAATTTGTAATTCTTAGAAAATCTATGTTGTTTTCATTTATTATTTTAAAAATGTTAATTTTTATCTTATTTGTAGTTATCTTTATATATTTTGAATTTTCAAGTTATGTGAAAAATGTTTTAAATTTTACAAATCATCTAATATCTATTAAATTTCTTAGTTAATGTTTTCGTTATTTTATTTTGTGAAATATATTTTAGACTTTTTGGTAAATAGTATATTTTATGTTAGGGAAATATAATAATAGAAAAGTGTGTAAATTAATTGTCCATTAATTTTAGTTTTAAGGTTTGTCATTTTTTTTTCTCAAACTTTTTTTCTTTTGTTTCATAATTTGTAATTAAATGTGGGATACATAATTTCCATAAAATTAGGCTGATGTGGATAGCTTAAGAGGACTCTCCTATTATATATAAGATACGGAATTAAAAATGAAATAATACTATAAGAAAAGATGTTTAAATAATACAGATCAGATCAGATGGTACAGTATACTAATAAGTGGAATATAAAGAGTGGAACGGACGGGATATAAGAAACAAATGAGACAAAACGAACAAAATAAAAGTTAAATATTAACCACAAGAAATAAAGTGTAGATATCAAACTTTGATTATATATTTTTTTATAAATATAGATTCAAGTGTGATTGGAAGTTTGGAACCACTTGTTCGGAATAGAATCGTACTGAGTAAAATTTGCATTTTGCGATTTTAATAATCAAATATAAAACAACAGAACGTACCGCCGATAAAAATACAAAAACATAAGGACGCACCACATGTTGTAGAGGAGGTTGTATCAAAAACAAAATGCTACATTATTCCACATATGGTACATTTTATTTATAATTATTATTATGCTGATTGGAAAACACACATGCATATCATACTTTTGGTTGAATTGCGTCAGAGTATGTGGTACATTTTATTTATAATTATTATTATCCTGATTGGAAAACACACTGCATATCATACTTTTGGTTGAATTGCGTCAGAGAAATAGTTAAAAAAAAAAAAAAAAAAAAAAAAACCCCCANACTCTCTCCACTCAAAATGCTTTTAACACTCTCTCATCAACTCTTCACTCTCATCCGCTATCTTGACTACCGAGAAGATGGGAAAGAGAGACAATGAAGCAGAAAGCGTAGAGAAGGCGAGGATTCCTCTTTTAAGGGATCAAAATGCGGCGGAGGAGGAAGACGGAGGAATAAAGAGACAGATATGGATCGAGACAAAGAAGCTATGGCGTATCGTTGGACCAGCCATATTCACCAGAGTCTCGACCTACTTGATCTTCCTCATCACTCAGGCCTTTGCCGGCCACCTTGGTGAGCTCGAACTCGCAGCCATCTCTATCGTCAACAATGTCATCATCGGCTTCAACCTCGGCCTACTCGTATGCAAACATATATGATAGACAGAAACATTTTTCTGCCTTATATATATATTATAATGATTAACTTATGAATAAACCAAATATATATATATATATATGTATGCAGCTTGGAATGGCGAGTGCGTTGGAAACGCTGTGCGGTCAAGCGTTTGGAGCGAAGAAGTATGACATGTTGGGAGTGTATATGCAGCGATCTTGGATAGTTCTCTTCTTATTCTCGATCTTGCTCCTCCCTATGTACATCTTTGCTTCTCCGGTTCTTAAGTTCCTCGGCCAGCCTGACGACATCGCTGAGCTCTGTGGTACCATCGCTGTTTGGGCCATTCCTTCCCATTTCTCGTTTGCCTTTTATTTCCCTCTTAGCCGATTCTTCCAATGCCAGCTCAAGAATAAGGTATGTGACCTATGATTTGAAAGATCGCAGCCAATTAGTCCACGTACTTTGACGACGGCTCGATCTATTATTGCTGGAGTTGGTGTGACTTTTTGTAAAATATGTTTGTGGACAAATATTAATTAGACCGCCCTGTCCGCTTTTACTTTTAATATTAATAGGTTGTTAAAAATAGTTTAAAGGATTGCTTTGAAGCACGTAAAGGATTTGAGTGGTTTGCAAATGGACTAAATATCATAAAATAAGTGAAAACACAAATGAGATGGAGAAATTTAAAAATAAGATGTCAATTTTCAAAATTACATTTTTTGATGATTATTTTCGAAAATACATTTTTTCATTGAGTAAAAGAACTCTAAACCCTAAAATATAAATCTTAAACCCTAAAATATAACCTTCAACTCTTAAATTTAAATCCTAAATCTCAAAATCTAAATTCTAATTAAGGATTAGTGAACCTAAATTTATAGATTAAAATTAGGAAAAACTGTAGTTTTAAAAATTGCTACATGCTTATATTTTGAAAATTTATACTCTAAGAAGTGTATTTTTTAAAAAAATTCAATTGGGAATTACACATTTAGTTCTTATTAAATCTCTACACTAGTTGAAATTTGGAGTATTATAATATATATATGTTCATGTGCTCTCTTTTTTTCCACAAACAATATTTTTTCTTTTCTTTTCATAACTATCATATGGCAGCTGGTTCTAGCATTTCTACATAACGAGTATATAAATCTACTGAGTAAATATTTTCTTGATAATATTCCTAAATGAATTGGTTGACGAATAAATTCTCTTACATTACCAGGTTATTGCAACTTCCTCTGCAGTGGCACTTGTAGTTCACATATTTGTGTGCTGGCTTTTTGTGTACGGTCTTAAACTTGGAGCCATAGGGACGATGGCTACAGTTAACGTGTCATGGTGGTTCAATGTCTTAGTATTATTTACCTACGCCACTTGCGGCAAGTGTCCACTCACTTGGACCGGTTTCTCCATCGAAGCTTTCACCGGACTATGGGAATTCGCTAAGCTCTCTGCCTCCTCTGGAGTCATGCTTTGGTATTTATTCGTTAAACCCCACTCTGTGTCGCGTTATTTTCTTCTGATTTACAGATCGTAAACAACTTCTTACGGTATATATATTTTGATCGAGAGACAGTTTGGAGTATTGGTATTATAGAATCTTAATTGTGATGACCGGAAGTCTGAAGGATGCAAAAATTGCTGTCGACTCTCTCTCTATATGGTGCGTCAAATATATGTTTTTGAGATTAAAACGTTATAATTAAATGAAAAAATCTCAACATCATATTCATAGCACATATATTTTCTGAACAAATTTTATAATTACAATTTTTTATTGGCAGCATGTCGATAAATGGTCTAGAGATGATGATTCCACTCGCTTTCTTCGCCGGGACGGGGTAACGAGTCTTTCGTTTATATTAGTATCGCATGATCTTTTGTTTAAGTGTATAACGATAACTATTAATAATATGATAACCTTTTTTTTTTTTGTAGTGTACGAGTAGCGAATGAATTGGGAGCAGGCAATGGAAAAGGAGCAAGATTTGCAATGATAATTTCCGTGGCAGAATCGTTAATCATTGGAATTATTTTTTCGGTGCTTATAATATTTCTTCATGACCAAATAGGTTGGATCTTCACTTCAAGTGAAACTGTCATCAAAGCGGTCAATAATCTCTCTATTCTTTTAGCTTTTACGATTCTTCTCAACAGCGTCCAACCAGTTCTTTCTGGTATACCTCAAAAACAAATTCATTTGTTTTTTTCGCTTCATAATTATTAATTAGTCTTATTCTAAAGTTAACCAGGTCAACGGTTTTGTGGTGACTTTTGATTTTGGTTAGGTGTTGCGGTTGGTTCGGGTTGGCAATCATTCGTGGCATACATAAATTTGGGATGTTACTATTTTATTGGAATTCCACTCGGATTTGTCATGGGCTGGATTTTCAACTCTGGTGTTAAGGTAAAAGCATGTTTTCTTTATTTATATTAGTTTTTGAAGGTTAACCTCTCTTAATAAATCCCTAATTAATATGTATGTCTATTTGTGATTATATGTTGATAGGGTATGTGGGCTGGTATGATATTTGGAGGAACCGCGATTCAAACATTCATATTGATTTTTATCGTTATGAGATGTGACTGGGAGAAAGAGGTAGCTCAAACTTTTTTTTTTTAGGTTCTAGTATATAGTTGATTTCATGTATGTATTAAATGTTTGGTTGTTTATTTCAAATTTTGTAGGCACAAATAGCAAATGTCCGTGTTAAGAAATGGTCGTTATCGAACGCAAGAAACTGAAGATGGTATTTTAATCGTGAAATAAAATCATTTTGGCGCATATGATCCACAAGCTGAAGATGGTTTTGCACACTATGAAGATGTGACCCAGTGACGGGGAGAAAGTGGCAACTCGAAATCTTAAATTTTCCTTGTATCAAACAAAACATTAACTTCAATTTTCAAAACCAAAATATTGGTCTTTCTAATTCTATATTACAAACCTAACAAAGTGATGTCATTAGCTAATCAAGTTAGGTCTTTCTGTCACACACACACACACACACAAAAATTGATCCTATCTTCTCCTTTGCTGCTCAACAACCTAATTGCCTCCTCATTGTTATCCCCATAATTTGGTGTTAGTGGGTTAAATCCAAACCTTATTCCCTACCAAAGCAAGTAGCATCTGACTGAGACATCGACTGCGGCTAACTGGTTGTTTTGTGTTTGGTAGTTGTATTGTCTTCAATGTGACACCCAAACTCCCTTTCAAAAGCCTCCTGGCCCACTGTGCTCTGATGCGAGGGAAATTATGCGGTCGATCGTTGTCCACGTAAGTGGGATATAAACGAGGGAAATTGTATTATTGAGCAAAGACAAAGATACAAGATATTCAAATGATAATGATGATAGAGGGAGGACTGTAAGCTACAATGTTTAAATAATCTTAAAAGAAATCGGTTTTATTAGTGGAAACGTAAAAACATATTGTTTTATAATTCCTATAAGGAACATCCTACGCCGTTGGATCGGGGGATGCACGACCCCTCGACTCCCTGAGTGGACAGCAAAACCTTCCTTATTGTTTATTTGCTATCGAAAACAATTTGCAAATTAATCCAAAACATGTCAATAAGTTCAATGGCCTTCGCAGCATATGCAATGTAAGTAATAATGTTTGACTATTCTTTTCTTATAAAATGAGGGACTGGAATAATTGTTTTTTTCCAAATAGAATATGTATTGGATCTATAATTAACATTAACTTGCACAAATCACTTTTCAGTTTTTTTTTTTTTTAAATAAAGAAGTAATAAATCAATTTAAAACAAAACGGCATCGCGGAAGCATCATAAATCAGCTGTCGTAGGCGTATAAAAAAGGCTGCTAGTTGAATTATTCCATGCACATATGGTATAATTTTATTTATACTATAGTCGTTTTTGTACCTGGTCATTTAATTTAATCTTATTTACTAAAGTCGTAAAGGTCAAGTACTATTGGTTGAACGGTGACAAAATAGTATTTTATAAAAATATCGCACATGTTTCACTCCGTCTCCACCCCGTCCATATCATCATGGATCTCATCTACTCTTTTTTATTGTTGATAAGTTCTCATATACTCATTTTATTTCACTTTTAATTTACAGAAGAACGGTAATGGGAGAGAGACAAGACGAAGGCGAAGGTGAAGGTCTGGAGAAGGCTAGTATTCCACTGTTAAAGGATCAAAATGCTGCAGAGGAGAAAGAGGGAGAAATAAAGAGAGAGA
Source organism: Noccaea bulbosa (assembly GCA_900406535.1). NCBI lineage: Eukaryota > Viridiplantae > Streptophyta > Magnoliopsida > Brassicales > Brassicaceae > Noccaea > Noccaea bulbosa. Next base: position 106,382 of record OVBJ01000054.1, read on the forward strand.
TATGGATGGAGACGAAGAAGCTATGGCGTATCGTTGGACCAGCCATATTCACCAGAGTCTCGACCTATGCGATCTTCGTCATCACTCAAGCCTTTGCTGGCCACCTTGGCGAGCTAGAACTAGCCGCCATCTCCATCGTCAACAACGTCATCGTCGGCTTCAACTACGGCCTCTTCGTATACACACACACACACACATTTTCTGGTTTGTGTTATAATAACGTTGGGTGAATTTATTAACTTTATAAGTTTAATAATATGCAGATTGGGATGGCGACTGCGTTGGAAACGTTGTGCGGTCAAGCGTTTGGAGCGAAGAAGTATAACATGTTGGGAGTGTATTTGCAGCGATCATGGATAGTTCTCTTCTTATGCTCCATCTTGCTCCTCCCTATGTACTTCTTTGCCACCCCGATTCTTAAGTTCTTCGGCCAACCTGACGACATTGCCGAGCTCTCCGGCACCATCGCTCTTTGGGCCATTCCTACCCATTTCTCATTTGCTTTCTTTTTCCCTATCAACCGATTCCTACAATGCCAGCTGAAGAATATGGTATGTAACTTTACGATTTGAAAGGTCGCAGCTCGATTTCATGGATAGATTTGTTAATCTTTATAATACATGTTTCACGTTTGCAATAGACAAATTTTAGTTCCAGTCTAATGTGAAACAACACTTTTGGAAGGTCAACAAAAAATAATATGGACCACACGCAATGTCCTCAACCACTCGACATATTCTATGCTAAATGTTATTTTTCATTCGTTTTTCCACGGAAAGTAATTGAATTTTTTTTTTTTTTTTTTTTAAACGTTGGTTGATCTGTTTTCTTTATATTAATATTGCTAAATATGTTCGGTTAATATTTTGTTTTACATTACTACCAGGTGATTGCAATCTCGTCTGGACAGTTCACATATTTGTGTGCTGGCTCTTTGTGTACCGTCTTAATCTTGGAGTCGTAGGAGCCATCGCTACAGCTAACGTGTAGTGGTGGCTCAATGGCTTCATCTTATTTACTTACATCACTTGTGGCGGTTGTCCGCTCACTTGGACCGGTTTCTCCATCGAAGCTTTCACCAGACTATGGGAATTCACTAAGCTAGCTCTGCATCCTCAGGAATCATGCTTTAGTATTACTCGTTTAAACGCTATTTTTTGTTACAATTTTTTCTTCTTGGTTTATGGATCGAAACATAACTTCTTACGGTATATTTTTTTTAATCGAGATAGCTTGGAGAATTGGTATTATAGGATCTTAATTGTGATGACTGGAAATCTGGAAAACGCAAAAATTGTTGTCGACTCTATGTCTATATGGTACGTCAAATATATATTTGTTGTGATTATACTGATAGGGAATTTGGGCTGGTATGTTATTCGGAGGAACCGCGATGCAGACATTGCTACTGATTTTTTTTACTACGAGATGTAACTGGGAGAAAGAGGTAACTAAAATTGTTTATTTTCCATCTTCATGTTAAGTCTTTCAATACAAATTTTCTTTCAAACTTGTAGGCACAAAAAGCAAGTATGCGGGTTATAAAATGGTCGGCCCCGGACGCATGACCAGTGTAATAATATCTTATATCTGGTTCAAGTGGAGCAATGACCGATTTATTTTCTTTATGAAAATTTTGGAATAGTACAATATTGAACTGAACACACTTTCACTTCACAAATTTCATTACGGCGATTAAGGAGGTAAGCATAAGTTATAAGTAGAACTGTAGAAGGGAAAGAGAAAAACAACACATCCAGTTCCAAGATAAAAACCAAATGAACTGGACCTGATATTTTCTCACCTAACTGGGCCGATCAGTTGTCATGTATATAGCCTGAACTGGACCGGTTCATTCGTCAATCCATCAAATTTTACCCACTCAGAATCCCATTTTACCACCTCGTCCGTTGATGTCTCGGAATCTTCGAATGTTACCCATTCGGCCTGAACCGAACCGGCCAATTCAACCATCTCCTCGTCGTCCTTAACCGTATGCTGAACCGAGCCATCCAATTTAACCATCTTCTTATCGTCATTTACCGTATTGGCCTTCAATATCCCAACCAAACACCAAAAATCTTCTGCCAAACGTCTGCAACGCCAAAAAAATCCACTCAAACTCTCCTTGCATTCTTCAAGTCTCACCAAAACAAGACTCAAATCGTTCGAACCAGGATCACCAACCGGTTCCATACCCGGTTTAATCAGTCTTTCACTCAACACTTGAAGCCGTATCATAACCAATCTTATTACCGTGAAGTAATCTTGAATCACGAGCTCTCTGATCTCGTCCACAATCTTGTTCTGGAACAAAGGTGGAGTCTCCGGTCTGGTACATATATGCTCAAAGAAACTCACAAGAGACTCGGTTTGTCTCATTATGTACCCGGTTTGGTAAGACGAAACCGAATCTTTTTCTTTGGCTTTCTCCTTTGAGCTCTCAATTAAATTTGGAAAAGATCCTAATACCTGCGAAATCCATGAGAGACTTTCCAAGTAGAGTGCATACCTTCAAAAAATAAAAAGAATCAAATATTAATATATCATATGTCGGTATGAACCAGTCCAAATAGTTAGAGAGATGTCATAATCAAATAAACGAATAGAAAAAGGAAACTTACCAGTTAACCCATCGAGACAATTCTACCGTGAGATTAGAAGATTTGTCTAAGAAATCATTCAATTTTAGATTGTGCCGGCCACGATCAAATCCTTCAAACTTGTCTGTAGATGATTTCATAAGTTTGTGGTAAACGATTAGAGACTTGGCAGCCACGAACGCGTTCTTTGTGACTCGTAACCTCCACATAACCGCTGCAAAAGCCGCCGGACTGTAACGGCTGTTGGAGTAAGAGAGAACGGCGGAGACATAGTTGCTATCAGGTGGTTTGTGAGAACTATGTGTTGTTGATTTCAGAAGGGCTAAGTGAATGTATCTGACGGATTTGGAGCTGAAACTATGAATCAACTGGACTTTGCCTATCGAAGCTTTGTCTTTGACTTTGCCGATTATGAAAGCTTTGAGTTTTACCATTCTCTAGGATGAGGGAAGAAGAAGAAAATAAAGCTGCTTTGTTTGATTAATTATGTGAGTTTGATTTTGTATAGGCGTCTAAATTTGATTCATTTTCCTGATCCTTTCGTATAGTTTCCTTTTTTTAATAAGGAAAGTATTTGTTAATACGTGTGGCTTTGCTTCTGTAATGATCCAAATGGACCAAATTTGATTGAATTTCCTTTTCACTACATTGTTCCTAGTCAACCTCATCAGACCAATTAAACTATACATTGTTTTTACTAAAGAAAGTGTTGATTGTATTGTTAACGAATCTCTGCCAGCTATAAAAACATACTACTAAACATTATGTTTCTGATAGTTTAAATTACTTTACTCAATTTGCGGTTAATTTTTTCCTAAGAAAACAGAATAATCAAATCATATGGGATATTTCTAATGATTTCAATAGTATATATACAACATTTTTTTTTTTTTTTTTTTTTTTTTAACCNATATATACAACAACTTGTAAGTTGTAATGTATGCAATCAATATGAAAACCAGAAAAGCAAAATAATCACTTAGGCATTGAACAAGCTCCTCTGTGATTTAAACGAAAAATAAACATTATATAACGAAATCCGTATATGGTTAAAAAAAGGGGGTATATGGTTCAATACTTCAATTGAACAGCAGCCAGTAGCCATCAGCGAGTTCAAATCACAGAAACAACCAAAAACTCGATCTCAAAATTTTGAGAAACAATCTAAAGATTATTTCAAAGTAAAAATGAATATAATAATAAAAAGCTGTCGAGACCAAATTGGTCAAGTCACATTCAAAAACTTTGATCTATTAAAATATCCTTCATTTTAAATAGAGATTATTTTATGGATTTACATTTACCAAAAAAAAGTTTATGGTTTTTCCGCAATCTTTTTTATAAATTTAATTTATTCAAGAATGGAAAAGAAAGGAAAAACCCCTGAAATAACTCAATCAGTTGGGCCGCTAAGAAAACCATTTTGATTGGTTAGTAACATATGACGCGGATCGCAAGGATACAAACAATCGTAACCGTTGATAAGCGAAAAAGATCTAACGCACCAAACACAAACACTTCCTTTCTCCCTTCAGCATAAAAACACATCCCTACTCTATGTACATGAATCACTCACTATTCTCGGCAAATCAAAACCAAAAAGAGTAGTAAATTTCACTTCAAATCAAATCGCAAAATGGCTCGTACCAAGCAAACCGCCAGGAAATCCACCGGAGGAAAGGCTCCAAGGAAGCAACTCGCGACGAAGGCGGCGAGGAAATCCGCCCCGGCCACCGGAGGAGTGAAGAAGCCACACAGATTCCGTCCAGGAACGGTGGCGTTGAGAGAGATCAGGAAGTACCAGAAGAGCACTGAGCTTCTGATCCGTAAGCTTCCGTTCCAGCGTCTGGTTCGTGAGATCGCTCAGGATTTCAAGACGGATCTGAGGTTCCAGAGCAGCGCCGTCGCGGCTCTCCAGGAGGCAGCTGAGGCTTATCTCGTTGGTCTGTTCGAGGATACTAACCTCTGTGCGATTCACGCCAAGAGGGTTACGATCATGCCTAAGGATATTCAGCTTGCAAGGAGGATCAGGGGAGAGAGGGCTTAAGAGTAAACGAAGATGAAGAAGAAAGATAATAGTCTTAGTGAAGATTTAAGAATTAGCGACTCTGGGATTTGCGTTTTATCGGTTATGTAAATCGTCTTTTAACATTCGCGTCTTAAATTTGCTTCTGTAGCCATTTTCTTAGATTTGTCTATCACATGTTCGATGAATTGCCTAAATGAATATCAGTCTACTTTTATTTTCATCTCTCGTGTTTCTCTGCGCTTATGAGTATAATTTTATCTATGAAATGCCTAAAATGGTTACATTTACTTTGATTTTCGTCCTGTCTTCTCTTCCGAGAACAAAATTTCAATTGAACGTCGTGAACACTATTCAGAATCAATTTGCACATGACTAGGCGTCTCTTTTGTTTTATGAATAACTGAACTAAGAATGTGAGAATTTAGAGAAGTTGTATTCTCATGCTTATTGCCGTCACAATCAGATTCATTGCTTTTGTGTTTGTCTATTTCCTCTTAATTATTTAGCTAATGCAAAGATTTACTCGATCAGAAATGCAGATCGTACGTTCTATTTGTGCTAAATATCAACTGAAAGAATAAATATATAGATCTTCTCGAAATAAAACTAAATGTCCAGCAAAAGTTGCTTATCTGTTTGAAATAATTTTGTTCTGATTTTCATTCAGTTTGAAAATTTTGAGAAACACTGAGAGCCTTGATGCCCAAATTTTTTCGAATGGCGCTTAAACTTTTTTAAAAGTTGGAAGTAGCGCAAAAAAGCCCTCGTGGACTAAAAAAAAAAGATTTTAATTGGTTGATAACACAAACGCGCTATTTTGATTGGTTGCCAATGAATCACAAGGATTGAAATCCTGAAAATCGCAGCCGTCGAATAAAATTGTTTTAATCCAACGGACGAGAAAATAACTTTCCCTCCAAAACAAAAATTTCATATAAATTCCCTCCAAGTTATTTTTCCATCTCACCGCCATTTTCTCTTCCTATAAAAGCAATCCACCTTCTGCTTTCTTCTTCACCACCAAATTCGATCAATTACAAGATTTATCTCATTGCTTTTAGTTGTTTGATTTCGAAATGGCTCGTACCAAGCAGACCGCCAGGAAATCCACCGGAGGAAAGGCTCCCAGGAAGCAGCTAGCGACGAAGGCGGCGAGGAAATCCGCTCCGGCCACCGGTGGAGTGAAGAAGCCGCACAGATTCCGTCCAGGAACCGTGGCTCTAAGAGAGATCAGGAAGTACCAAAAGAGCACTGAGCTTCTGATCCGTAAGCTTCCGTTCCAGCGTCTGGTTCGTGAGATCGCTCAGGATTTCAAGACGGATCTGAGGTTCCAGAGCAGCGCCGTCGCGGCTCTCCAGGAGGCGGCCGAGGCTTACCTTGTTGGTTTGTTTGAAGACACAAACCTTTGTGCGATTCACGCCAAGAGAGTCACCATCATGCCTAAGGACATCCAGCTCGCTAGGAGAATCAGAGGTGAAAGAGCTTGAAGACTGTTTAGCTTGATTTAGCTCGTCATTTGGGCAATCTGTTTCTGGGTTTGTTTAGGCTTTGTTTAAGATAGTCCTGAAGGTGTTCGACGAAATATCTCAACGAGTTTCCTTTGTTTAATATTAACGTATTTGCCCAATTCTCTTGAAACTCTTCCCCATGTTGATTGGCTGATTGCAAACATAACTTGGAAACACGTAAATTTTATTTCAGATACAGCATATAACACACCATACAATACATAAGCTTCATTGTAATCGCCGTTTAAATGGTCGAATCATCAGATACGGAAGGCATCCGAATTGGAAGAATCGGGTCTTGGTTCCTTAATCTTCTTGATGATGAGAAGAAGTTGGCACTGAAACTAGTGTAGAAATGTCTTCTACTTCTACTTGCAATCTCATCACCATCGCAAGGTTTAAGTGACGAGCTTCCTCCAATGGAAAACGATCTTCTCACAGTTTCCACGCTTACCGAGCCACAATGGTTTGCTAAATCGCTTTGTGCCCTCGAAAGACCATTACGGTTTCTCGATCGGGAACTCTCTTGTTCTCCATTGAGGTCGTTGCTTGATCCAGAGTCTGATAGATGATGATGATTCGTCTCTGTCTCGGTGAGAAGGACAGGGGAACGGCATAAAGGACAGTTCTTGTGAGAGAGCAACCAAGTGTCGATGCAGTTGATGTGGAAGGCGTGGCTACACTTTGGTAACACCCTCAGCGACTCGTCTTCTTCAAACTCGTTTAAGCAGACTGAGCATTCTGTGCCGTCGATTACCCCTTCTCCCTTTTTGAATCCAACGACTGTGATCGAGTCGATCGCAGAACGATGGAGACCGAGGGTTGTGATTCGCCAGACGTGATGGTCGCCGGAGTGATCTCTATGTCCCACTTCTTCCTCGTCTTCTTGTCGGTTCGAAGTACTGGGAGCCACTTCGGAGTCTGAGCTCCGCCTTGGCTGCGTGAAGTAGAGGTAAAGGAAGACGACGAGAAATAGGGAGAGTAAGACGGATCCAACGGCGCAGATCCAGGTGGAGACTAGTTGTTGAGAGATCTCTCTCTGCTGCGGTGGCGGAGGGTATTTCTGGGAGCAAGGGATGAAGATCGTCACGTTGAAATCATTTCTTGGTAGATAAGAAACGACCATCTTTCTGTGATTAAACGCCATTTTGTGGAGTTCAGAGACCACAGAAACAGAGCAAGAACAGGGGAAAATGTGTTTCGGATATAATAAGTTGAAGTTTTTTGCTTTTGAAGAAGGGGAGAGTAAATAGGACGCTCGATGAAAACCTTAAACCCACAAATACGTTAGAATCTAACAGAGTCATGACCCAAAAATTCCAAGAGCGTGTTTTTCCCGGCGAGAAATAAGTGGCTCTGCCATTAGAGGGATGTCTCTAGTTACCTTTCAAAACACGAATAGACTTTAGTAAACTCTATGTGGGCATTTACGCGTAATCTGTGATGTAACTAGTCAATTTTCTGTCTTTACTAACAAAAATCTTCATATTTTTGGCATCTGGTTTATGAGTCTTCCCTAATATGATAGGTTTTGCGTTGATTAAAGAAGATATAATACTGAACCAATCAAACTATCTCAACATATATATGTACATATGAAGCAAACCAGATGTTACAGGATATAGATATATGGACGGACTTACTTAGACAAATTTGTACATTGACGAGGCCCGGTCCGGTTTCACAGCATGGGAATACCAAGCTCCATGGCAATGCCGATCCCGCCGTGAATTGTCCTCAAATGCTCATAACAAGCCTCTGACTGAGTGAAGACGTCTAAGCAGACCCAGCAAATGTGCCTCCCACACCGACACTGCAGATGGTGACACCCTTCAGATTTCTCTATCGTGGAGCTGCAAACCGGACACTCCTTGACGTCCTTCCCTTTCGCCCAGTCCTTTAGCGACAAGTCCGGATTTCTCTTGAACTGTTTGTACTTCTCACAAGAGGTATACGGGTGATACTCGAGGTGACACCTTGTGCATGTCTCCAAGTTGCACGCTCCGCAGATAAACGGTTCGGCGGATTCGCGAGGACCAGCTACACGGTAGATGGAAGGGCAATCAGGCGTGGAACAAAACCGGAACTTTCCATCACTAGATGTTACAAAAGAGGACAAGGATGCTCGGAAGAGTTCATCGAGCTTCTCTTGTGACAAGAGCGCTCTCATATCAGCGACTACTATTGGAGCTTCACAGCCAGCGTGAGAACAGAGTATGGGAAACGCGTCAAAGTTTCTCATTGATGCCTCAAATTGTTCCAACAAACAGGCTCTGCAGAAGAGGTGTGAACATCCTTCAAGAGAGTAGCCATCGTCAACCTCAGACAAGCAAATGGGGCATTCAACTTCAATGTCATCTTGTTTTTCACCCAGTGCACACTCTTCTCGTGCAATTTCATTGACCATCTTTTCTACTTCCTGCCTCATCTCTTTGCTCCCATGAACCTGAATAACGTGGTGCCTGGTGTTGAGCTTGAGATCCACACCATGTACCTTCTCTCTGATACCGTGGAGATCCGGACCAAACCTCTTCACAACTTCCTTCATGAGGTCAGGACGGATATCATGACCTCGGAGGTGGATTCCAAGCTGCTTGCTCTCGTGGTAGGCCAGAAGTGACTGAACCAGTTCTTGTTCAGCCTCAGTGATTCTCTCGCTTGATCCACAAATGCGTACCGTGAGATTATGCCTGTCTACTCCAATGTGAGTTTCAGTCTCTTGTTGGATCTTCCGCATCAGAATATTACCATCTCTGGACAAAAGATGCTGCACGACTTTAGGGGTTAAGCCTGGATGATCTATGGGTCGTCCTATCATGAGTTCTTCGAGATCTCTCCGCATCTCTGCGATGGGTCTTGTTGCATAAGCACTAATTTGAACACAATAAGCACCATAAGAAGTTTGCCCCATACGCCATTCACATCCTACAAAAAATAATAAGAAAACGTTCATGCATATCAAACCTAAGCTCATGCATCCTTTGAATGACCATTATCTTACACGAATTAGAAACCGTAGCCTCCAAAGAGCAAACAGCTCGAATGTGGTTTTGGAATTTTACCTCTTTGTCTCTTGAAGCTTGCTAATTTATCTCTCAATTGTCTTTGCACTATGTTGTAGATAGAAGCCGAGCAGCTTATGGTGCTCTGAAAAGATTGTTCGCACTGTATCTTCTGCCAGGGAAGGCATCCAGGTAGCACCTCTCCATTTAGCTCCTGCAAAGCTTTCGCAGCTTCCAAATGTAATCTCCTGTCAAATTTAATTACAGCTTTCATGTAATAACTATCCTCCTTTGGTTCAAAAACTTGGACTTGGACACAGTTCGGCTCTGGATTCCTCGATGACATGCACGCAAATATTCTCTTGTGAAGCAATTCTGCGCAGGCAGTAGGAGATGGACATTGCACGGTTTTCCCTCTGAATGAGAAAAAATTTAAATCTCTTCTTGCCGTAGCGTATTCTAAAGCATCTAAAACTTCTGCATCCGAAAGATTTCTGTCAAGACCAGTTATCAAGATAGAATCATTGGACCTTGGATCTCTCTTAATGTGGGCATAACTTGTTCCTATCACAATGTTGGAGACCCCATTAAATACGGTGTGAATATCACCAGAAGGGCACTTAAGACAACCTATGCCATTGCTTTCCTTTCGTGGCCAACGAATCTTAGCTGTAACAGAAGGGAAAAAAGGCATCTTAAAACTTCCTCCACCAGTTGACAACGATGGAAATAATCTAAGCACCGATCCATTGAAATCAAATTTCTGAATTTCTGCTGCCTTCATAGCAGATTCCGGAGTGAGAAATGTTATCTTACCCCACTTCTCCTTCTCATCACGGTCTTGCTTGTTAGCAGCAAACTTACGAATAGAGCAAATACACCCATCGATCTTCTTCTCCAGAAACGTCACAAGTTCTCTGTCAGCAACAACATTGTCGCCATAATAATGTACATCAACTGTCAAAAATCTCTGATCAACTTCAAGATGCTTTATCTGAGCACCGGATCCAAACAGTGCAATAGGTACTTGTCCTTGTCCATGAAATAGATACCTTTCCAAACATTCATTACGAAGGCATTTCTTTTCACATTCCAATGCATCGTTTACAAGGGCCAACACTTTGTCCATGTCGAGGGGAGGCGCATACAGTAGAATCTCATTCTGCTCGACATCGACTTGAATACCAATCCTTTCATCCATGCAGAGAGACCTAGCACGAGAAGCAATTGAAAGCAGACTACGATTAGATTTCCCACAGAATCGTTTAAGCACAGTGCTGCCACAACCAACCACCTTTTTCACTCGGAGCCTCCTCTCATCCATCTGAGATGGATCAAAAGGTGGAGGTGGATCAAGCATATGCAAAGCCTCAAAATCAAACGCAGTTACACATACCAAGTACTGGTCCTCAACTGATAGAAGTTCACCGAAAACAACCCAACTTGGCTTCTGGCCAAATGCTAGCAACGAACACGTCCAATGTAACTTAACTTGTTGACCAGTCAATGCCACCTCGTATCCAAGCTGATCATAGCCAGTGTACATCGCCACATTTTCTGCAAGAGATGCAAGTATAACCATTTTCAAATGCTTGTCGTGTTTAGTACCCACATTTGGATTCCAAACCCAGTAACTTGGACTGACAAGAGTAAGTTCTCTCTCAATGCATATCTCCAATTCCTTGACTGTGTCTTCACATCTCCTCATTGATTTTGCATTCAGGCTGTTATCCCAGCACCATTTATTTCTTCTCTCTCGCGGCAGAGATGCCCATTCTTTGTACACCGAAAGAAGAGTGAACAAGTCTCCATTATGATTGCAGAATTGTACCTAAGATATGTCAAAAGTAAAAACTTCAGAACATACAACTTCAGAACATACAACTTCTACGAACTGTAAGAAGATCTAAAGCTAATATCCCAAACAGTTTTGAAAGATAGAGATTGTCTAAACTCATGTAAGCGTATACTGGTAAAACAATCATCCTTTTCAAAACTAACCGGAAGCTCAGAAATTCAGAATCTCACCTTTAAGCAATCAGCTTTCATCTTATCATCGAAGTTGCCAACTCTGCAAAATATACTACTAGAATTAGCCATGACAGCAGCAAGAACAATCCCCTCTTTGCCCATTCTGTATCTGAAGCAGCCTAGAATTAACTTTCCAAGCCTTGGCTCCAGACCCAGCTTGACTAAACAATGCCCTTCCTGTGTTAATTTAAGAACACCATTCTTCTCAACGACAGCACCCAACTGAACAAGATTCTGGACAGCCATTGCAATGGCTTCAGGGACAGGCGCATCAACAAAGTCAAAATCCGCTATCTTGCCTACACCCAGAGCAAGAATCCTCAAAAGTGCTACGCCAAGATGAACCCTCCGAATTTCAGGTTCCTGATTAAGATTCATTGAATCAAAATCCTGGTTTGAGTAGAGTCTGTAACATCTTCCTGCTTCTGTCCTTCCAGCACGACCAGCACGTTGTCTAGCAGAACTCTGACTAACCCGGCAAACCTTGAGGATGCTCATCCCCGTTCTAGGTTCATATTTACTCTCTTTCACCATTCCAGAATCAATCACATACTTGACACCAGGAATAGTCAGCGAGGTCTCTGCAATATTTGTGGCAAATATCACTTTCCGTCTCCCAGGATGGTTCTGGAAAACCCTATTTTGTTCTTCGAAGTAAAGCTTTCCATGCAAAGGTAAAGCCACTGCAGATGGAGCTACAAACCTTTCGCAAGCCCATTCCACCTCTGCTTGGGAAGTCAAGAATGCAAGGATGGTTCCTTCTTTCTCTGTTTTATGCACTTCCATTGCCATCTTAACAACATCATTGACATATGGAGCAATATTGCCAACAACACAAGTCTCCTCTGCGTCACTAGGGGAATATACAATCTCCACCGGAAAGTTCCTTCCGCTGACATAAAGAATCCCACAGCCGAAGAAATAGTCTGAGAGTTGGTGGGCATCCGCCGTGGCAGACATGATGACGAGCCTTAGGTCAACCCTTGTGCATAGCAAATCTTTGAGCAATGCCAGAAGAAGGTCTGTGTTTAAGCTTCTTTCATGGGCTTCGTCAATAATGACGCAGGAAATGCCAGACAAACTCCGATCTTTTAGGTAGTGTTGAAGCAGGCAATTATCCGTCATGTACACAACTTTGGAAGTAATCTGATCGGTAGAAGAGAAAGCTGGAGTGCAGCGGATAGAATTTTCCTCATAACAACCCCTGCTTTCTTCTCTGACACGATCAGCCAATGTCATGGCAGCAATTTTCCGTGGCTGCGTACAAACAATCGACTCGCTAGCAGCAACTCCGGAATCAGCAAGGAACTGAACTACCTGAGTGCTCTTCCCTGAACCAGTTTCTCCAATCAATACCATTACCTGTGAACGCAGTTTCAATGAATTAGTACACACTCAAAATGTCCATACTACGATTAGATAACAGCATAAACTGAATCAATAGTGCTTGGTTCACAAATCACAAATCTTTATTTATTAAGTGAACTCTCCAACCTGAATCACTAAAGTTTGATCACTGTCAAATGTAGGATTTTTGGAAATACCTGTTCGCCATGAATTCTCTGCACAATACTCCGCCGGTAGGCATAGATAGGCAGTCCATCTTCAAGCCTTCGACACTCCCTGCGGATCAAATTATGAAGGCGTGGCCAATCATAAGCCCCTTCCAAACTAAACACGGCCACATTGTCGCCGTCTTCTTCTCCATCTTTTCCTTTAAGATATCGCATAATCCGGTTCATGGCATTCTCAAATTCTTCAAGCCGCTTAACAACCAAATCTTTCTCTGCCTCAAGAGCCTTCCTTTTCTCAAAAACCTCAAGACTGAGACCCCTTTTGGACGAAAAGGACTCGATTTGACGACATTTCTCATCTATCTCGGCTTTCACCTTCTTGACGGCGTCTCCGTTTTCCATAAGCGAAATGACGTGAGCCAAGAAAAGCTCACGAAGCCTGTCTCTGAGCTCGTCCATGTCGGAGGGGACGATAACATTGGGAATCAGCTCCGGAACGAAATCATGTTTCCTTTCTAGACGATGATCCCAGAGAGCAACGACGGCAGAAAGTGCGTCGACCCACTGACGAAAACTGAAACTTCCGGCGACACAGCCGAATTGGGGCACATGAACGGATTCCTCTGGAATTTCGCAGAGCGAAGCGAGACTTGTGATCTCTTGTTCTCTAACCGAAAACGACGGCTTGGTGTCACTGTTGGCGGCGCTATTTCTCGGGTGAACAAGCTGAACAATGAAATTGGGCCTGATACGCGTACCTGAAGTGGGGATTCCAGTCGCCGGAGCCCGATCGCGCCTGTAATTTGGCGGGAAATCATAGTTAGGGTAGTGGTGGTGATTCTGAGTAGGACGGTGATTGAGCGGCGGAGGAGAGCGCATAGAGACAAAGTTACAGCGATATATAGAAGGTGAGGGGGACGACGACGACGACTGACGATCAGTCGCCGATCGTCGACCGTCGGTCGGAGGAAAAGAGTTCTTCATGAGGTGATGCCAGTTTTTGTCTTCTCTAACAGTTTTAGTGAGCGAAAGAGACAGAAGTTGAAAAGATTCAGTAGCCTCTGCCTCAGAAAAACTCTTTATAATTTTTTCTTCTTCGTTTTACTTTTCTCCTACTCTACTCTTTCTAGTTTCTATTACTTTAACCATATCAAGTAAATAAATAAATTCAGCAGAAATATGGTAAAGATTTTCTTAGATCCACAATTAATTTCCTAGTCAAAGCATTTAAGTTAAAATAAAATAAAAAATTAGCTGCCTAAAACAAATCAGATAATAATTAAAAAGAATTAAATTGGTAAAAAATAAAAAAACTAAAAACTTATTGGATCCAATTAAACTTACCCAAATTTTGTTGGTATGAAAACCTGATTGGGCTGGTTTTGAAATACTAGTGGCCCATCTTAGAAGCGACACAACCCTGATGAGACCCAATCTGTTTCTCCTATAAGTTGGCCCTTTTTCTGATTCTCGCAAAACCCTAGATTTGCCACTGCCGCCGAGAGCTTTATTAGACCTTGGAATCTCTCTCTCGCAGGGCTGTTCTAGTGGCAGTTTCTACCCAAGACGATGAAGGTAGCTCATCAGTTTTTTCTTCTCGTTGATTATATTCACCTATGTATCTCTCTGTGTTATTTCGTTTTATTCATTCGATTTTGTTGGTGTCGCAGTTGAACGTCGCAAATCCAACCACTGGTTGCCAGAAGAAGCTCGAGATCGATGACGACCAAAAGCTGTAAGATCTTTGTCTATTATTACACCTTATTTAGGTTCTTATAGATTAGATTTGGGATTTGCTCTTGATTCGATCGCGTTTGTCTAAGGCTGTTTACATTGTGGAATATATGCTTCAATAAAGCTCGTACAATTCTTTAGATGTAAACGTAGAAATGTTGAAGTCAACTGCAATATAAAATTCTGATTTTCCTGCGATGCTCTGATGTATTTCACTTAAACATTTCTGAGTCCATTACTAGTCGGAAATGAAATACATTAAGATAAGGTTATTGAGTTTGATTTTCGTTGGTTTGATGCAGCCGTGCTTTTTACGACAAGAGGCTCTCTCAGGAAGTGAGCGGTGATTCTCTTGGCGAGGTGAGATTTCTTCTACTCGCACAGTGATTTCATTTCGTCTTATGAGTTTTTCAGAATGGTTAATGAACTGTGTGTTTTTTTTTTGGGGGGGAAAATTTGCAGGAATTCAAGGGTTACGTCTTCAAGATCATGGGAGGATGTGACAAACAAGGTTTCCCAATGAAACAGGGAGTGTTGACTCCTGGTCGTGTCCGCCTTTTGCTTCACAGAGGTACTTAGACTTCTGCACATGATCTATCATCACTTTCTCTTTCATTAATCAATCATTTCTTTTTATTCATGTTATCTGCTATGTGTTTGCAGGTACTCCTTGCTTCAGAGGACATGGAAGGAGGACTGGTGAGAGGAGAAGAAAGTCTGTCCGCGGTTGCATCGTGAGCCCTGACCTCTCTGTCCTTAACTTGGTCATCGTGAAGAAGGGTGAACATGATCTTCCTGGGCTTACCGACACCGAGAAGCCAAGGATGAGAGGTCCCAAGAGGGCATCAAAGATCCGCAAGTTGTTCAACCTTGGAAAAGAGGATGATGTGAGGAAGTACGTCAACACTTACCGCCGTACCTTCACAAACAAGAAGGGTAAGAAATAAATAAAAAAATCAGACTCACTTGAGAATTGATAAAAAAAAAGAACTTGTAATATGGTTGATATTCACTATTCTCTTGCTTTTTTTTTTTTTTTTCAGGCAAGAAGGTGAGCAAGGCTCCTAAGATCCAGAGGCTTGTGACACCATTGACTCTCCAGAGGAAGAGAGCTAGAATTGCAGACAAGAAGAAGAGAATTGCCAAAGCTACCTCTGATGCAGCTGAGTACCAGAAGCTTCTTGCCTCGAGGCTTAAGGAGCAGCGTGATCGCCGTAGTGAGAGTTTGGCCAAGAAGAGGTCTCGACTTTCTTCTGCTGCCGCTAAGCCCGTCGCTGCCTAAACTCCCCCCCCAACCCCAAGATTCAGAGATTTCTTTTTCCCTAGTTTGTTCTCGTCGTATTTAAGATGCTCCAAAGACGTGTAAACGCCATTTTGAACATCGCTTTTGTTGGTTTTTGCTCTGGTGATCACTTTTAAGCGTTTTATTATATCAAAGTTTTGGACCTAATTTTCGTTTGTTAAATTGTTTCTTGATAATAGTAACCAGTTCGTTCAAAAAAAAAAAAAGATAATAATAAACAGTTGTTTTCGATCATAGATACTCTGGACTCAAAAAGTGCTCATACTTATTTTTTTTTTTATCTCTCAAGCTAATAAAATCGAATAGTTAACAGTTTTTCCAAACTCATAAAATCTTCAAAACAAAAAGGTCCTTCAGGAGTTACAGCACAAGATATTCTTGGACGGAATAACCTGACCAGGACCTGGAACAACATCGATCTTCTTACCAGCAAGCGAAGCAGGATCGCCATTCCCTTGTTCTTCTCCAGCAACAAGGTTTTTCTTGTTCACGATGTTGAAAATCTGAGTCAAAACGGTCGAGAAAGCGGTCTCCACGTTGACTGCGTTTAGAGCCGATGTCTCCAAGAAGAACAGACCTTCTTTCTCCGCGAACTCTTTGGCGTCTTCCATCGAGATTGCTCGTTGATCTTCAAGATCAGACTTGTTCCCGACGAGTATAATCACAATGTTCTTATCTGCGTGACCTCGCAGTTCCTCAAGCCACCGTGGGATATGCTCAAATGTTTGATGTCGAGTTACGTCGTAAACCAGCATCGCCCCAACCGCTCCTCTGTAATACGCACTCGTCACCGCTCTATACCTGTACGACACCGTTTTAACGCAAAGTTACAATCACGGAACGAAATCAGTTTGAAATTTCGCACACAGATCGCCATGAATAGTTGGAATTTGAAATTCGGAGATACGAATCTAGGAGATCTAGTTCGAACAATCGGCGGATCCAACAGCGGCAAATGAAAAGCGAAAATTCAAAATTAGGAAGTTCTAGAGAGAGTTTTGAGAATACCGCTCTTGGCCTGCGGTGTCCCAGATCTGAGCCTTGACGCTCTTATGTTCGATTACAAGTGTTCGAGTTTGGAACTCGACGCCGATGGTAGCTTTGGAATCCAAGCTGAATTCGTTTCTCGCGTACCGAGACAGTATCTGCGATTTCCCCACCCCAGAGTCTCCGATCAGCACCAGCTTGAAGACGTAGTCAATCTTCTGCGACGGGTCTCCGTATCCTCCACTCGCCATCTTCACTGAAAGCCCCTGTTTTCAACAATGGTATAAAACTAGTAAAGGAAGAAGGACAACTTTACACGCAGTGATCCGCTGCGGTAAACTTCTGTGTACTCTTTGGCAATGCTTATGTGGCTATGTATTATTCGTTAGTTTCAAAACTTTTTCTTATGTGTCACTCAGACGCATGTTTTTCGGGCGGTGTTGTTAGTTGTTACTAATAATGTAAATGCTAACAAATCACGAGGGTCAAATTGAAATTAAAGAAAACATTGAAGCTGTGAGTTAGAGTCGGGCCTTTTTGTTCCCGTTCCTGAGGCCCATTTTGAGAACGACGTCGTTGGCAAGCAACTGGATCGGAACAAGATTGCCGGAAGCGTTTTGATTCTCCAGAAGCAATCAGTAATCACATCGTTTATACGCTAATTTTGGAGCGAGGAAGAGTGGGAAAAAAAAAAATGGAAGATGAAGAGCATGAGGTTTACGGAGGAGAGATCCCTGAAGTCGGAGAGATGGAGGCTCCCGATCCGGATATCGATATGTCTGCTGCTGATGATGACGCCGTGAAGGTCTGTTTCTTCCTTTTTTTTTTCGGCTCGATTTTGATTTGTATTACGCGTGTGTAACTTTGTTTGATTTTGTGGTATTAGGAGCTTGATGAGATGAAAAAGAGATTGAAGGAGATGGAGGAAGAGGCTGCTGCGTTACGCGAGATGCAGGCAAAGGTCGAAAAAGAGATGGGAGCTGTTCAAGGTTTGTGGCTATTTCGTTTCATCGCTCTCGTGTGTTTTCCATCAACTCAATACGTTTGCTGCGATCGTGTGTTTGAGTCAGGCTATCTTTGAATTCGAGTCTGGATTGAAGTTCTCATTGTATCTGTTTTGCTTCGTCTTTGCAAAAATCTCCCCAATGTTTGTTTTCAGATCCTGAGAGTATGGCTACAAATCAAGCAGGAAAAGAGGAGGTGGATGCTCGATCAGTTTATGTTGGAAATGTAAGAAAGCTTATCTTATACTTGATGGTTTATGTGCTCCCTTATTGTTTCATTTAAATTAGTGCCATAACTTAGGAAAATCTTATCTATGTGGAATCGTGGATGAACCTGGGCTGGCTATTTTGTTAGCATAACTTGAGTAAATAACTGCTTTAATTTAGAATCCGTAGCTCTCAGTGTGTCTTAGCTTTTAATTGTTGTTAAGTATGATTATTAATCTGGTCTGGTTAAGTTATAGGATATCTATACCTGAAGTTATCCGAGTGCTGCTTCTCTTGTGAATGCTTTGAAGCTTTAGTATCATAGTTTAACTCTGTGTCCTACATAATCGCAGGGTTGTTCTCATACCTGAAGTTCTTAGTAGCTCTGGGTTGTCAACTAGTTTTTTGTGGCTATCTTGTAGTCTCCTTGTTAGTGTTGGGAATAGTCTTGTTGTGGAATTTGATGAAAAAAGCTTTAAAAAAAAATGTTGAAAAGTAAAAAGAAAAGAAAGAAAAAAGATTGAAAAAAAAAGCTTAAGCAGAAAAATGTCGAAAAAAATATGCATTGAGAAATAAAAAAAAATGAGACTTACTGAGAGGAAGAAAAAAGAAAGGAGTGAGTTTGGGTGGGAGTAGAAAGCAAGGTTTTCTTAATCCTTGAGTAGAGGGCCTTTGAAGAGCTGAATCAAGATGCTGGATGCTTTCTAGTCACGACCCAAAGCTCTGCAGAGAGGAGACTTGGAGCTCATACAGGTTTGGTTGTTTTGCGGATTTCGTGAGAGGTTGCAGTTTGATGCTGGCCTGTTATCGTGTATTTTGCCTCACGCTTCTAAAATCTTGAATCTCATAACGTTTATGTTCCGTACACAACTTAGTGTCTAATTTTGTTGACATAGAAGATTGCTTTATATCACACAATTCTCTCACTCGTCTTCCTTAGTCCAGTGGTTAACTTACATATATATATATATAGGTATTGTGCTCAGCGAGTCAGCTACAATCTGAATGCTTGTGTGTTATACTAAAACTACATTTTACACCCCTTGCAGGTCGATTATGCTTGTACACCTGAAGAAGTGCAACTTCATTTCCAAACATGCGGAACAGTGAACAGGGTAACCATTCTGATGGACAAGTTTGGACAACCAAAGGGATTCGCGTATGTGGAATTTGTTGAAGTCGAAGCCGTGCAAGAAGCTCTACAACTGAATGAATCAGAGTTACACGGTCGTCAACTGAAGGTATCTTCTCTTTACTGTCTAAGACCAATACTCTGACCAGGAAATGGACACCTCCCTGATCTCAACTCTTCTCTTCTTCTTCATTTCAGGTCTCGCCTAAGCGAACCAACGTTCCTGGTATGAAACAGTATCGTCCTGGGAATTTCAATCCTTCAATGGGCTACCGCTTTCGCAGACCCTTCGTGTCTCCTTATTTCTATTCTCCATACGGATACGGGTAAGTTTGAACTCCGCATCTTTGCCGTCGGCTATCACATTTAGCATTTTTCTTCCTTGTCTCATACTTATGCTTCTTACAGGAAGGCTCCTAGGTTCAGAAGACCAATGCGATACATGCCGTACCAGTAGAAACCGTACCGGAGAAGGATTACTATGAGAGAGATGACGCCTAGAGAATAGAGGTCGTACCTCTGTTTCGAGCTTGATATATGAGTATCACTTTTTTTTGCTTTTCTTGCACCTGAACTTGTTTCTGAATCGATCATGTACGGATGGGATTATAAGCTTTTGTTTCCTTGGATATAAGATTATGTTCTCGGTCGATACTTTACTTTCTACTAGTTAATATCTTGGTAATTGCTTCCTTTCATTCAAAGCTGCATATTGACGTAAAGATTTAGTAGAACCAAATACTTGGAAACTTTGAAACAAGAATGGTTAGCAAAATAATTAAACTTTTTTTTATTATTTTACAAAATAGAGATTAAACTCGGGAAATAATAAACAGCGTATGCACGACGACGATTAGGTGGTGTGTGAGCCGCCAAACCATAAGATTTGGTGATGGGATCATGTATTACGAATGCATCCCCGAATTCACGAGAATAAAACATTAGCTTGTCCTTGTCCAAAACCGCTAGTGATCGATGGAATATATTTGATTCCAGGTCTTGTGGTCTGAATCGAATGACCATACGACTTGGTTGAGCCCCTTTTCCTCGGATACGCACAAACGATCACCCAAGTTGCTCATGACGATCTTCAGATCAGAGGCGTGGAGAAAGGGAGCTTTAGCGATGACTTGGAAAGTTTCGGTGTGAAGATCCAAAGACAAAACCATGGTTTCACCATCGTCGGAGGAGGCAGTGAACCAATAAAGTGACCCATCTAAATAGACAGGATCTTGCATGTGAAGAGTGAGACAAGGAGACGCAGGGACAAGGTACCTCCAAGAGTTGGTTGCAAAATCAAAAACTTCACATGTAGAAGTGTTGTTGTTAACCCCTAACTTAGCAGAGTTATATAACCAGACTGACTTGTATGTGCCATTGATTTTGTCTTTACCAAATCCAGGAGAAGGGAATATAATTCGTCGTAGTCGTCGTCGTCGTCTTCTTCTTCCCCTCTCTTAAGCCTCTCGGCATATCTCTTACTCCTCTCGGCAGCAACTAGTTGATAGTTACAGGGAGGGAAAGTCCGATGCCATCGAGTGGCGGGACTGACCACAATACTCGGCAAGTCATCGGAATCGTAGAGGCATATCAGACCATCGCAGCTAGTATTGCAAACTTGGTAAGGCTTGTTCTCCCAACAAGTAGGGATCTTAGCAGAAACTGATGATGATGATGATGACCCCACCGGCAACGTTCTCAGAGCTTCATAGACTGAATTACAATCAGTGCCATCGTGAACGGACACCAAAAGGACATCTGGATCTTGTCGTGATTGCCTACGATGGTAGATCAGTTGTCTTTTTCGGAAGTAAGGGGATTGGATTGTAGATTTCCATTGCTTCGACACAGACTTGAATCTGACAAGTGTTTCCACATCAAGTCTCTCCAGTATATGATGCTCTATCACATCGTGTGGTACCAACTCCATACCGTCTATGTCTCTGAACTGAATGATTGATGATTGATGAAGATTGAAGAAGAGGAGTCACCCACCGTATGCTTGCTCTTTATTTATACACCAAACCAATCATCTGCGTCCTACTCCCACCAGGATTCGATTTCGAAAAAGAAAAATGAAAAAAAGGGAAAACATTGACATCAGTAAAAGGAAATCGTCCTTTTTTTTTTAATTATGAGATCTAAAATTTCAATAAGCTAAGCACGGATATTAATCTATTATTCATAAAACGGAAACTTTCAAGAAGAAATCAATTACGATCCAAATAAAAATCACCAAAAGACATGAAAACAGAAAACCAACGAAGCTACCTCATCAGATTATCGCCTGGTTTGTGAAGCGGCACGACTTCCTGAACTTCTTACAGCCTATAGGTCTTATGCTAGGTAATGGTCATTCGGCAGCTTCCTGAGAGAAGGTACAAGCATTTTATTGGTGCTCAGGTGGTTCAGGTAACGTTCTTTTTTTTTTTCGTAATTTTTTTAGAAACATCATCTCTTATGCCCCTATAGCTTTTTCGTCAATCTCATATGTCCCTCTCATAGTTTAGGATTTAAGATGTTAGTTGTAGGGTTTGGGTTCAGACTTGGGGTTTAGGGTTTAGTTTAAAAAAATGAGGGGCATATGAGATTAAGTAGGGGTATATGAGATTGACGAAAAAGCTTGAGGGACATACGAGATTGTGTCTCATTTTTTTATCTTGTTTGTGTTTCTTTAAAAGTGTATTAAATTCCAATCTCTTTTTGATTTTCTCAGCCTCAAGGACCACATCAATGAAGAGGGAAAAGAGATTCGGAGCTTTCTTAGTTTTATTGGTTTTTGATTTCTGAGAGATGTAATTTGATACTTGTTTTGATTAATTTGAATAAAAAACTTGAAAACTTGAGGATTTTTTCAGAGGTTCTTTTTGAAATTGAAAGAGAATCCAAATGACATAGTGAAAACTTGCAAACAAAAAAAAAAAAAAAAAAAAGNAAAAAAGTCCGAATTGACAAATCTGTAGAGAGAGTTTCGATTTCGATGGAGGAGCTGAGGCGACTGGAGAAGTATCAGAGTGTTGTATCAGCAATCACTTGTCACGGTTTACTTTCTTCTTCAACCTCCGATCCAGCGTCTTCTCGATTCCTTTCCAATCTCGTCCTTTTCCTGGTAAGGGTTTTCGAATTTTTCTCACTAAGACACTCTCAGATTTCCCAGAGAAAAAAAAAAAATCTGATTTTCTTGCTGTTTTTCAAGGTACAACCATGCGGAGACCTCGATATTGATTCGAAACTCGGCCTGGTCTCTGATTTCATACCGAAAGTAAGCTAGCTAGATTTTTTTTTGTGTTGTTACGATTTTCCTTGAAATCTCGATTGTCCCGCTTTCAAAGTGTTTTGTTTCACTGCTTAGATATCTGGGCATTTCCTGGAGGAGATATCGAGGTCAATTCAGCGAAACGATGAAGCTAAACCCGTAAACACAAGTTCAGGTTTTGCTCCGCATAGAATCTCTTTTTTTTAGTTACGTTTGATTGCAGAGTGACTTGAAAAGTAATCCTAGTCTGAAATTCCGAGTCTTGTTAGTATCTATGTATCTGCGGTTGAATCTTCGATTTCTCCATGCAGCAGAGCCGCAAAAGAGTTATTTGAAGAGGTGTGTCACTGTCATGGGCAATGTTGTTGATCCTTGCACGTCACAGAAACACCAACAAGTCGTGGCAATGGTCGGGTTAGATGCAGTGAAAAGAGCAAACTCTACTCTTGAGGATTTCGTAAGCCTTTCCTCATGCAAACTCATTGCTCTTTCCCGTCTTGCCTGGTTGAGTTAGTTAATAATTAGATGTCAGGATCGAATTGTGTAGACAAATGAAGCAGAAAACTAAAGGAAGAATGACTTTCTTTTCTAAATTTGTTGTGTTAGTAATTGTCCATTTCCTGTTGCAGTCCAGGTCTTATTTCATGTTCCACGGCTTGGAAATTAACGAACCACGGTCAGTATTCAGATATTTACCTGTGCTTTCTTTCACAGAGAGTTACATATATCAGGTAAGATTGTCTACAAGATCTTCGATGTTCAATAAACGTTCACACTACAACAATGACAGTGTAACCCGGGTCTAAAAAATGTAACTCTTTTTTTTTTTTTTTTTTTTTTTTTTGTTTTTTTAGANGGATGCTCTTAATGAGAAGATAGTCAGTGAATCAGCTTCTGGATCCCAAGTCATTGTAAGATGGCATGTGTAATATTTACGAGTATGGGAATCACCATATCAACGTACAACAACCTAATGGTTTGAGATGCAGTATTCAAGTCATGGACGGAATGCTGAATCACGACTTCTGTTTGAAACTCATCCACTAAAGCCGCTCGGAGATCTGCTTGAACGCGAGGGTCTTTTGACACAGAGGTATATGCTTCTGCCTGTCTTCCTATTTTATCAGCAAAGCAAAGGAACAAACAAAAACACTAATTGATGTCAACTGCTTTTCTTGGGTTAGAATACAGCAAGAGTTTAGGTCGGGAGAAGAGTATTGGGCGTTAGAGAGAAAGCTTTGTCATGCTCTTTCTAACAAAAACAAGGTAGCCGGTTCTCACTTTATTGTCGTTAAAACAACGTGTTTGTTTTTGCTATTATATTTGCTCACTCTTTCAACTCTATTGTGTTATAGATCTGCCGTGAAGATGTGATGAGAGCAATTCATTTGAAATCTTTTGATTACCGAGTGTTGAACCTTCTTCTATACAAGTTGAGAGGAGAAGAGGTAAGTACTAAACAAACTCCACTTTTAGTATCTCAGTGGATATGGATATTGTATTTGATGATTCATATATGTCTTTTCTTGTCTTTCTTTGGAACTCTTGTGGAAAAGGTGAATGAGTTGCATATGGACTTCTTGTCGATTTCAGAGTTCTTGGTTGAAGTAGCTGATGATCTGTACGCTTCTTTTTAAAACATACCCATTTTCATCTACCACAAACACAAAGTTTTGAATCTTTTGACATCTGAGTTGTTTCGAATTCTACTTTTGCAGGTTCGATTACGAGGTTAGCTACCATCACTCAAACAACTTCTCGTGTCCTCACGAACTTTACTGATCAAATCGATATGGTTTTTCTGTAGGACGACGTGGTCGAGAACAATTTCAATGTATTACGAATGTTTGTGGGGATATTCGGATCATCGAATGCCCCCACCGAGCTGGTAAAGAAACGTTAATACTACAAGAATCAATCAACCTTCCTATGAAAATATCTTTTATAGCTCATTGCTTTGTTTTTTTTTGTCAGGCGAAGCGAATATCGGAAGCTGAAGAGAAGTATGAACAGATTATGAAATCACTGGATCCACATTTGTCCTCAAACTACCGAAGAAGATGTGAAGAAGCTACTAAAGAAGGTAACAAAATTACAATACCGTCCAAAATCTTTTTTCCTGTTGACTTTATTGACTTGATGAAAATGTTTAGGTGGGAAAATTTCTGGTCATACGCTGGGAACGTGGAACATACCGGCGGTTATCTCCGACGAAAAAGCATACCGAGCTGCTCAGCGTTAAAACGAAAACTGTAGAGCTTGGTAGGTCTTATGCTATAATTCACATATGATAATAAGCTGCATTTAAACCTTTTCCACGCATCAACAAGAAATGTGCCTATGAAAGCAACTTGTGTAGAATGTCACATCTTGTGTTATCTTTTGAATTGTCTTCCTTTGCAGATGAATTTTGCTGAGAGCATGGTTGGATATTCTTTGGTCTGTTACCTTATGCGTGTAAATGTCTTTAACAACCGTGTCTCTCGTTGCATGTAAGTGAGTTGGAACAAGAATGAAAAGAATCTATAACTTTAGCACTATGATGTTGTTCATAAGTTCCATGATGGCTTGTTCTGACGTTTTATGAAGAATATAGCATCGAACAACAGTCCAATGCTGCCAGAGAAGGATACCTCATTTGAGATGCTATGTGAATCAGTTAAGGACTTGGACAAGCTTAGAGATACATGATACATCTACTCTCTAACTCCAATAACTTAGACAGATGATGAAAACAACTCTTTACTACCATCAAAAAGTGCTGGGTTTAAGAAAATATGTATTTAAGCGATTACAATTACAGTAACAGACAAGATGAAGTACATGAGGGCTGTGGTAAAAAAAATGGTAATCGTTAATCTAGCGGTAGAGCTAGGATTAATCGGAATTAAATCGAGAATTAATCGGGCGAAAATTTTACCATGTTTTGTATATTTTAAAAATATTTTTATATATATACCTATATAAATAATACATTTATATATTATTTTCGTTAATCTCCTACAGTCCACCGTGAAATCGCTGATTTTTAGAACACAGCATGAGGGAGATTTTCATTAGAATATTTAAATGCATTAGAATTTTCAGGCTTTTCACTGCATATGTAAGTAGGGGTTTCAACTGCTATGGGAGATAAAAATCGAAGCAGAGATTCTTTCAGACACAAAAAGAAGTCTCATAATAAAAGATTGTTTTGAGCGACATTGTTTTGTTTCTCACACAATTTGTGAATTGATCCAATTATATTACGCAAAATATATAACAAATAAATATACAAATAGCATATATAATCTAAAAGAAATTCAAACTGGATTTGTTTATTTAACAACAGAGGTTAAAGCTATATCTTAATTTTGTATAATTGCCGATTTCTCCATGTCCCTTTTTGCCGATCTTTCAACGTTTTCTCCTAGATACTTTATTCTTCGTTATCACTCGCTTTCGCTCGCTTGCTCATTTGTTTCGTTCTCTTTTTTTTTTTTATCATCAGAACTATATACATTTATTATATTTTTATTAATAACTGCCCCATCTATTTTATAAATGGAATACTACACAAGGTATACAATACCCTATCTCATTCAATGATCCGCGCTTCGCACATAATTTTACATTATTAGTACTGACGATATCAAATTTTGTACTTTAATTTTGTGTTTCAAAAATATCATACACATAGTAATTAAATAAAAATTTTCATTTTCGTCTTGTCCGTTTCGTCTCGTTCATTTTCATCATGTTCCTTCTCGTTCCGTGCTGTTTCTTTTCGTCCATTCCCGTCCTGTCATGTCTTGTTTCATTTCTTCTCATCCCGTTTCGTCCCATCCCATTTGTCCCCGTTCCGTTCATTCTCTTTTTGTTATGTTCCTTCTCATCCTGTCTCGTTACTTCTTGTTTCTTCCCATCACGTTCCTTCCAGTCCCGTTTCTTCCCATCCCGTCCCATCCTGTTTCTTCCCCTTTTGTTATG